>JBBBDQ010001439.1:4617500-4686906 GCA_037127315.1 Ascarosepion bandense | reverse complement strand
GCAATGAAAAGTAAATTAATACTGAGCATCAGGAAGAGACAACTGAAGTTCCTGGGACATGCAATAAGGAAGGAAAGCTTGGAGAACCTGGTACTGACAGGCCAGATAGAAGGAAAAAGAGACAGAGGAAGGTAGTGGATAACATATTTGAAGGGCCTGATCAGGTGGATGGCGGAACAGGGGTTGCGAGGTGTAACAGGAGCAAACATACTAAGAGCCACAAGAGATAGGAAGACGTGGAGAACCATGATCGCCTTTATCCTAAAGGGACAGCACACATAGAAGAAGAAGAAGAACGGATAATGGTTTAAAATTGTTAATCAGAGAGTCAAATTCCAATTCTAGTTAAATTTGTTATATTAACTTGTATGCAAATAACCTAGGGAAAGGTATAAATATATCTCTTCTCCGCTCAGCTATGTGTTAATTAGTAAGACTTGTAGCTCTAAAGCCATTATTATCCCAAAATAAATGCATACAAAATATTTAAATTACAACATTAAATAACACATAGAGATGTAATAGCACTAAATAAAACAATTAATGAAATCTCCAACACCCATCTTGTCATCTTCACAGACCCTGGCAACAGTATATTCTCTACATTCAAACTTGCTTTGGATTTCCTGTTTATTCAGTTTTTGTTCTATTATTTTTTTTTATTATGAGTACTACTCTAATTTTTATATTTCATTTTTCTCAGCTCTTGAGCAAGGTTCTGGTATTTTTTCCATTTTCCGATTATCTTTCATGCATATTCTGTGGCTATTTCTAAAATCCAACAGGTTCTTTTTTTTTATTTATTCTTGTCGGATCTTATTTCCTTGTCTGGATAGAATGATCAAAGGAATCTTTTGAACTGGTATCCTCACTTTGGTTGTTTTTATCCCAATTTTTTAAACCACTGTACTTTTTGCATTCCCCACAAAAACACATTTTCAATAGAATATTTTATTTTTATTAGTGGGAATGTACTGCTGGGAAATTTGGGTCTCTGCGTTGGGCCAGAAAGCTTTTCTCATCAGAAACCATCTGGCACATTTGTAAATCTACCATTTATCTGTGCATTGGCCTTATCTGCTCAGGTGTTATAAGAAAAAATCCAAAGAAAGATCTGCAATATAATAGATTCTGACTTGGCATCTCAACTTCAATCACTTTCTCACAGATTTGATGAGGGCCCCTTCTTCCTATTCTACAGATATTTCTATGGTAACTGCTCTGACAAGCCTTTTTTTCTTTGGTGCCCCAACCACATAAATTTATGTGTGCTACTAGATTGGCATTTAGGTCCCACCTTTTACCATTGAAATAGCTGTAACCACCTCTTCTTCTCTAACAGTTTCTTTCCTCACACTTCATGCCTGGAATTATCTATCATTTACTTCTCTGATAGCTACAACTTCCAAATTTTAAATGCAATGTCAATCGCCATCTTCTGTCTACCTGGCTTCTTTTCTCAACACCCCCTGTACCCATTTTTTCCTCTTCTCTTTGTAGACCCCTGTTCACTAGTAGCAGTTCCAACTTGTTTGAGGTAATATGATTAAAAAAGATTCTTGTGTTTTGACTGCTGTAATGTCTGCTGTCCTTTCAAGGGATTCATAATCATCAAATGTTTCAATATTTTGTCACATTCCTTGTAAGTCAGCAATTCAATTCATATGTAAAACACAGAAAGCAGAGGAACAACATGAAAAAAGTGTGACAGGAAAATACCCAAGTGGATTAAAGTGTTTGTTCATGAGTTTGCTAGGAATTATGAGTTCAATCCCTGGGCACGGTAGTACAAACTCATACTCAGTAAAAAACAGGATGAGTAATAACTATCCAATATAAGGCAAATTATCTTAGATATACAGACAAATAGCACATTAAATGAGGTATTCTGTTTAAAATTCTATAAAGTTTACCTAATTCTGAAGACACCTGAAGAAGGCTGAAGATCACAATGGCTGAACAGTTGTGATAATAAAGATGTGGACATTAATCTGACTGTAAACAATGACAGCACACCATTACAGAAATTCAGTAAAAAGAAAAAGTGGTAGTTAAAATCTCAAGGAAGATATCAGTGCATTCTTTTATGTGCCATGTTTGTTCAGGACATTGGTGATCATAGCCAATTACAATTTCCCTGTCTTTTGTAGCTCTTAAAAAATTTTGTTTTTTTATTATCTCTGCTAAACCTTGCTCCACCATTCACTTACTAAAGTTCATGAGGTATGTTATGTGTTGTTTTACTGTCCCTCTTGCTTTTAGTCTATCCTGTGAGTATCAAATTTTCTGAGCCCTCATTCCTCATTTTGTGCCTGCCTTCTGTGAGGAGATTGTCCAGCATAGAAAACAAATGATGAGAATAATATATTGCCCTCTAAGAAAATAGTCTATTAAATTTTTAAAGTTTGTTAAAACAAGATAAACACTTGAAAAAAAATGATCAAATGTATAATCGTTACGCCATGGCGATAAAACAACAATGACAAAAATGCTAAGTAAACTCTGTCGTACCATTGACACACCTCCATTTTAATTTTGCCTTCTTCAGAGACTAATATTCAGAACAATCCTTCAACTAGAGCGCATTCTACTCAAGGCAAGAGAACAAAATCTACCTTGCTATTTAACCCATAGTTTGGTGTCAGAAGAAAAGAAATAGACTCATACCTTCATATTCATATGAAAGTGAAACCAGTATGCAATGAATTTGAATTTCGCTTTCCTTTCTGTGCTAATAACAATTGTCATGCCCACATATTTAGACCTGATATTTAAGTTTATCATTATTCCAAGACTCAGATACAGTGGAGACAGGGTTAGCAAAAACTGTGCAGTACAAAAAGACAACAATACAAGGTAGCCCCCTAACAATATCAGTGGAATAAGAACAATCTACACAGTAGATTAAATAAAAGGCTCAATCTGAAATTCACTGAAAGTTACCAAAATCAACAGATGAAAACAGGAGAGCAGACTGGACAAAACCCTGTGATAATAGCAACAAAGATGAGGAAAATATTTTGTTCATTTGCTGTCTCCTTTCAGAGCATGAGAGAATATGGTTCTCCACAACTTCCTGTTCTTTGTAGATAGAAGTAATGTTTTTTCCTTTCTACACCTTACATTCTCTGTTCTGCTATCAATTTACACAATCTTCTTAGGTAGTCTTCCACCTTTTCCCATTGCCCATCTTGCCTTCAATATATCTGGTGAGTTATTCTTCAGGCCCACTTTCTTCATCATGTGAGCGTTCAAGGATAAATTTCAACTAACTCTTTTGCTTTTAAATTAAATTGTTCGTTTTGTTTAAATTTTTCCAAATTTCAAATGATGAATTCAGGAATGCAAAGTATTGTGGAAGATAGAAAATTAAGAATTAAATCAACCTTCTTCTTCACTTTTACAAAAATTTACAATGACATGTAAAATCCTGGTTCTTCCCAAATAGAAAAAGGATTGACCACATGCTTAGAGAAAAAGTTGAAACTGGATTTTGTGAGTGGATGTTAAATTGATATTCTGACCAATGGAAGCAATTTGCAAGACTAAAAAGGACTTAGCGATCAAGTGTGAAAAATCTAGATGACTATAAATGACTTTGTCAGCATCAGTCAGACACTCAGATGGGAGCAGTGACACGAAACAACTAATATGAGAGAAACTTCAACCACGACCTGACCCAGACGTAGGTTGCATTGCACATTGTCCTCTTTCTTCTTCTTTCTCATGTGCTGATTCCTTTTACTTCTTCTTTTCCCTTCAAAGATATTCCTATCAAACAAATGCTCATACATACATACATACGTTCGCATAAACTCTTTCCAACAAATTACTTTGAACATTTCTTTAACTCTTGATACCCTTAAGTCATTACTTGTTTCTCATTGAACATTAACTACTACCTATTCTTGTTATTCCTTCCTTTTAATAAATTTCTATTTTAACACGAAAAATGTATATTTTTATTCTTACACTATTCTTCCACAAATATACGCAACTTTCTGCTGCCAACAACCTTCCGATGAAAACCTTCTAGTAATTCTGGATAAAACTTGCAAGCTGTAAGAAGTTTGGTCATGAATGACACAAGGCCGAATTAATAAACATTAACCATTTCCCTAAAGTTTCTGTATCACTGATGTTACATTATACATTCATCTTTGATCTAATTTTGTGTATCAGTTGAGCTAATTGGCTGTTGTTGTCAAGATGAACAGATCGGAAAAATGAATTATAAATGTCAGATATATTATATAAAATAGTTTCTAGGGCAGCAGTTCCCATCTATGGTAGAAACTACGGCCACAGATTTGTAGAATCAAAAATGTTAGAATATTGATCTTTGTACAAACTATGATTCAACAATGCACTTTTTAAGATAGAAAAATTCAGAAGTAAGAATTACATTCAAAAATATGGTGAAAAGGGTGCACTATCAAAGAAAAAAGAATTTGCAAATGTCCATTCTAGCATAAGGGGTGAAAAGGAAAGCAAAATGTACAAAAGTGAATTCCAAATAGCAAATATCACAAAGCAAATGCAATTCAAAAAAATGAAAATGAATATATCACCTGAAATTAATCATTAAAGGTAAAGAAAAAAAGTGAAAAGTGAATATTAAAGATGAGCTACACACCTGAGAATAATAAAAAGAAATTATTAAGCAACAATATATGAGATATTTTTTCAAGTAACTTCACCTTGTTGAGTTTCAGCAAATTATTCCTAATTTTGAAGCGAAAACGTCAGATATTGGAATTTCTCTCAACCGATCTTTTCATTTTTTTCATGTTTCTATTCATATTTGTGGAGTCGTTCTATTCATATTTATGGAGTCGTTACATGGAAAATATGAATATGCATAATTTCATAACAAGATACAATGCTAAATTTATTTATAGAGAGTTAAGATACTGATATATAAGTGGTCACTGAGCTCAACACTGAATGGCTAATGGTCTTTTTCAGGTTTAAAAGTAATCTTCAGGCTGTGTGTATTGTGCTTGGGATTAACTATTTATATATAGTGGTGAAAGGTTCATTATTGGTAGAAGATATACTGTCTTATCCTAATACTTAACATGCGTGATAACAATTTGTTTCAGATTTTTCTCAAGGCTATTGAGTAGAAAGAATTGTAGATCTGAATAAAGTTAGCAGTAGCTAAAACTTTATGCAAATTAACTGAAGCAAAATGAATGTCTTCCTTGGATCTTTCACACTTTCCCTGATCATACATATGTCATCTCTTAGCATTGTTTTTATCTTCCAAGCAAATGTTTTTTACATTTTGGACTGCTGAATCCAGTTTGTTTGTTTGCCTTGATGACATGACTGACAGTTAAAAGATCGACACCAACAATATCTGCAATCTCTCTGTAAAGCTTACCAGTGTGCTCATGCAGCATTTCAATTTTTGTACTCTTCTTTGGAGTAATGTCTATCAGAGACAGTGGCTGCAGGACAACTAAGCGACAGCTGAGACAATAGTGTGTGGGTGTGATAAAAATCTGATACAATCAAGGATGATGCAATATATTCCAAGACCAAATAAATTTAATCATACACTCTGAAAATAGATTCATATTACTGATAACCTGAGAAAAAAACAGAAATCAATTACACCCTGTCACTTGGGTGGGTCTAAAACTGACATATGATGAATAAAAAGGAAACTAAAACAGTTGTTTCAATTCATTTGCACAAGGGTGTATTTCATAGAGTAGCTTGTTAAATTTTCTTACTCATTATTAATGATAACTTTATTTGTTATTTATTATTATTATTACTGTTATTTTTTGTGTGTATTCATGGTTTAATTTGCTTACTTATTCAAATTTTCTATTTTATTTTACTTATTTATTTAATTTCCTTGCCACCTCTCAATTTTGACTACTTTTATATTTACATACCCTCTATCCTTGACATTGAATATTTTTACCCATAAATATAGCATTTCCTTAAGGTATATTTTTATCATATATAATTTATAAAATATTTTTGATTATTACAATGGGTAATACATATTTCACCGCATTTTGATGTTATTATCAGACATCAGACCCAAATGGTACAACTTCGGTACAATTTGGGTCTGATGAGCCGTGACAGTAACATCAAAATGTGGTGAAATATGTATTACTCATTGTAATAATCAAAAATCTTTTCTAAATTATATTACTCTGTTAAATTAAATAAGTGAATTTAACATTGAGTTCACTTGAGTTTGTCTATATTGGAATTTACCTGGATAGCATACCAAGTGTACGATGTTTTATATATATATATATATATATATATATTAATGCATGTTTCATTAAATAGTATAGACAAGTTTTGTCTATTTATTTTATGTAATTTTTTTCATATTAATGCTTAATAGCATTATCATTAAATGAAGAAAGAAAACTACAATATTGATACATAATTTTTTTAATGATCCAGTCTAAGCTTTCGGCTTACATTAGCCATTTTCAAAGATGTCAAATTACATTATATTTTTACACGGACAAACCATAATGACAAACTGTTTTTGTTTACATGGAAGATTTCCAAGCAACAATAAACTTGTGCATTTAAGACACTGGGAGCGAATGTCGCATCTCAGCTCATGACATCACACATGACAAAGTGAGAGGGAAAACAAGAAATGATCATTATGGAAAGCCATTGGAATAAACCAATGGCGTTTGTTATTAGTTATAGGCATTTAAGTATATTTGTGGAGATTTCATATTTTATCTTGTTCAGGTTAGGTTTCAACTGTTTTATGTATATAGCTTCGAGAATTTTTTGTTTTTGTTTATTGTTTTCATGTTTAAGGATAATGATAATGCTATTAAGCTTATCAAAGAATATGAAAAAAATTACATAAAATAAATACACAAAACTTGTCTATATTATTTAATGAAACATGCATTAATGAAAAAATACTGCCTAAATACACACAATATATATATATATATATGTGAGTGTGTGTGTGTATGTATGTATATGTATTTTTTTCATCACACAGTACATAAATTTATTTAAATAAATATGCAATTTAATAAACAAACAGAATACCCACTAAAAATCTGTACTATAATAAAATCTGTGTCCGTCTGTCACAATTTCATATCTTAATCTATATTATAATAATTCATCTGTCTGTCCATCCATCATTATTTCACATCTTAATTTACTATAATAAGAATTGAGGTTTGTTCGTCATACAATTCAAGCAGTAAGAAAATATGCAGCATTTCTTTTACTAAGAAGATATACAGTTAAGGTCAATAGACACCTCCTAACACACAAATTCGCATCCATTCTCTCAAACACTCTTCCCATCTACCCAACCCTCATCCTCAGTATCCTTACCCGTCTATCACTCTCCATCTGACATTTCCTATAACTAACCACTCTTTCTCATCACTTTCCCCTATGTAACCCCCTGTGCAATAGTGGCAGTGGAATGCCTTGCTTGGGGTGAAATTATTAAAAAAAAACCATTTCAGTAACAATTTAATTTAATTTAATTTAAACGAAAACTTAAACATAAAATTGAAAAATAAAATCTTAGAAGTTTAACTAACAGGTAGAATATTTTTAGGGTGGAGGGTACACATTTTGTGCCTATGGGTCATTACTTGGAATGTTTAAAGTGATAAGCATTTATTTGATTAAGAAAAAAATCTCTTTTATAAATATGTGTGTATCTCATATTTTATTGTAAGAGCCAGTCTTTTTGCAAGAAGTTTTGTATTAATCAATGATGCTGGTAATGTTTTCCAGATATTTTGTATGAGTAAAACAGCAAAATGCCATTAGAAACAAAGAAAAGAATACTGAAACTGTTATGCAATATCAATCTTTCTCTGTTCTTTGTTTCACTTCAGCTGTGAACCAACTGAAGTTAGAATGACATGTCTTTATTATGATAGTCAAAATGATGCAAAGTCATTTTCTTTATTTCTTTCTATTTTTTTTTCAATAAATGCAACACAGTTTCAAAGAGACATGATGTGAAATAAATTTGTATCAGGGAAAAATCATATTTAATTTACAATCTATCTGTAGGCTATCAAAACTAACACAAAAAAATAGAAAAATTTTAATTCTTTTTGAAATGTAGAAAACGGTGATTTTTTTTATTATTTTAACAGCTAAGATAGATTTCATATAGCTTGTAGATAAACTTATTTAAATATTCATTTTTTTTATTGTTTTTCATGCTTTACTTATTATTCTATGGATCTTTATATGCAAATATTTTTTACATTAAAAGAAAGAAATAATGTCATGTGACATTCCTCCAAGGTATTATTATCACAGTCAGTGTTGATTCCCAAACATTTTATACAGAATTTTGCTTCAGATATTTGAGTTTAACTTACACCCAACAAATCAGTGTTTATTTTTAACATTATTTGCAGACTGGAAACCAAGTAAAAATGCTTCAGATATTTTTGCAAATATTTAAAAACTAGCAGTATAGCCAGGCATTGCTCAGGTGTAATGAAAGCTTTAAAACTAATCCATGGTCCTGGAGCTCAGACTCAGCCTAAAGAATATTTGTGTGAAGTTTGGTGAGAATCGAATAATAATTGTGGATTTGTATAAAGGACATACAGACAGATAAAGAGACACACACACAAACATCTTGCCTTTTATATATATATATATTATCAATTTTCTGCACTATTGTAAGAACTACGACATTGAAACTTCTGAATATCATTTCTTATGTCTTTGTCTATGAGTGTATCAAATTTGATTAAAATCAAACCACTCCTTCTATAACCCAATTTTTTTGATTATCGATTTTTGATATTTATTGATGGTACCTTGACACAAAACCTAGCTAAGAACACTTGCAGACGCTTATAGTACAACTGTGTAAATTTTCAAGAAAATCGGTTCTGTCATTCCGAAGTCTATAGGTAACAGACACACACACACACACACACACACACACACACACACACACACACACACACACACAGTTCCATTTATAAATAAGTTTAGATAAACAATTATTTTATTTTCCTGACCAAATAATTAGCAAAATCAAGTTTCATTTAACATTTTTGGAGTTGAATCTGTAATTTATACAATTTTTTTACTATTTGTATTTTCTACATTAATTTTCTACATTAAATTTTTATAAGAAAATCTTAAATACATTTCTTCAATACACAGTTGTGTTTATAAATTTTTATCAAAATTTTTATGTATATTATGCACAAATACCCTTGGAAAAGGTATTAATCCATATCTTCTCTCCAGTTATGGGTTAAATAACAGGATAGATTGGGTTCTATAGCCTTGGCTGACAACCAGTGTGGTGCAGAAATTAATGGCAACCTACAGCGGGATAATTTTCTGTCCAATCTACTATGTCTCTTTTGAGACATGATTGTCCAAGAGGGTATCATGTGTGGCACTTAACTGACAGACTGATTTCAATCTTCAGGGTTATTTGATTTTCTATTTTTATTTTTGAAAAACACAAATAACCCTGAAGAGTAAAGATATTACAATAATGGCTTTGCAAAACTTTGAAGTCGGCATGACTGAAATAACACTGCTCAGCTAAGTTACAATTTTCTACACATAAATTCTGTTAACCCTCTATTCTTACCTTGATATCAAGCACTTTATGACAAAAATCTGCTTGCCTAAAATGCCTTTCTACCAGTAAATATATATATATCTATATATATATATATATATATATATATATATGTCATTTCTGGTTGGGGACCCCTACTATTCATCTCAGTGTTCCTGACAGGATCCAGAGGAGAATCTGCAATGAAATCGATCCCAACCTGGCAGCTTGACTTCAGCCACATTATCACCAATAAGATGTGGTTTCCCTCTGTCTCTTCTACAAATATTTTCATGGCATTTGCTCTCATGAGTTTAGCTCCCTGGAGCCCCCTCTATAAGAAGTCACTCAAGCAACCAGATTGACAACAAGGTCCGTGTTTCACAGTCAAAACAACAAAATGCAGCCATAACTTCTACTTTATCAATTACTTTTCTCACACTTTATGCCTGTGGAAATCCCTTTCATATACTTGCTTTCTTGATAGCTACAATCTCCAAGAGTTGAAATGCAATCAATGAACAAAATACCTTGCACATCTTAAAATACAGAGACCAAAACTTTTCCTGCTGATGGTTGTCTTTTTTGTAGCTTTGAATGGCTTTCATCTGCTGCTGTCCACTCAGCTGACTGCTGATTTGACTCCAAAGTGAAGTGGTGGACCCAGGCCTCATCTAATGTCATATATTTATGCAAAAACTTCTTGTTGCATTGAAACAGTTGCAAACAATGCTCTGAATTGTTGATGTGTTGTTGTTTTTGATTGACGGTGAGCAAATGCAACACCTACTTTAAACACAGGTGTCTCATTAACAAATTTTCCTGCAAAATGGTGAATTCGCTGCCTTCTGATATGTTCAACTCCTCTGCTATCTTGTGCAAATTCAATTTACGATCGGCCAAAACGAGTTTGTGGATTTTTTGGTGTTTTTCGAGACAACTGCCAGTTTTGGGTGACCTGAGTGTTCATCATTTATGTCTGTACAACCATGTTTAAAATCAGCATACCACCTCTTAACTGCTTTTTCTGATAGAAGAGAGTCCAAATAACACTTATCAAGCCATTGCTTTGCTTAAACAGTATTTTTTCTGATCAGAAAGCAAGGCTTTATCAACACACGAAATTCAGATTTTTCAATTCTTTTGAAAATTTGCAACAGTAGCTTCACTTAAATAACTGTAATAAACTAATAATTCAATTGGGCCAAAATTTTATCACATGCCATTTGAAGGTTAGTACTTTATAAAAATCATATGGCTTTTTTTATTAGTGGTGCCATCTATATGTCAAGCCTAGGATTTATTGAGTGATTTCCTACCTGAAGAAACGTGATAATAAGAACATAGATGAGGACAATAATCCAAATGTAAATAGTAGAAGTAATGATAACACCTTCTTCAAAAAATTCAGACGGAAAATTTTTTAGTGTCTGTCACCCTTGGATCTTAGAGGCTTGATTGTCTTGCTTGTGGTTGAATAATTAAAAAGTGATTTTCTTTGGCCATTTTTATTCATGTGCAAAATAAGAGTAAGGTCTTCAAATCCTTCTATGTCCAATATGCCAATAAAAAATATTTTTGATGCAGCAATAAGAATATTTTTACAAAAATATGATAATAATGAAATCTATGAATAAATTTTTTTTTTTGTTTTGGATGGAAACCAAGACAGACTAAAATAGTTAAAAAAAAACTTTAAAAGATAGAATTTGCAGTGGCTAAAATCGGCTACTCATTGATTAATGGTCAATATGGAATGAACTGAAAATCTTGAAGGCAAGTAGAAATCTAAGTGGACAATACTGATGATAAAATTCAAGTTTGCAAATAGAAATTTATCTATGCAATATTTAATAAGATGATATTTGAATTTTATAATATAAACAACTGTTCAATGTAAAACTGGCAGAGGCAAGAGAAGATATAATTTCTCATATATTTTTTAAGTAAAATATCGACATATATTCTTACTCATAAGTATTCATAAATACTTATGAGAAAAAATGCCCCAAGACATTGCCAACCTATTTCAAACTATTCTTTGGCATTGTTCCAAACTAAAGAACACAATTTTTTCAAAAGTTATGCAAAACATTCATTATCCTTATTGAATTTAGTAAAAAAAAAAGAAAATATGGTTCACCATTTTTCTTATTTATTTTTTGCTGATTCAGTTTGCAGAATGTCAACAAAAATAAAATTAAAAAAATTATATCTACATAAGAATTTACTTGCTGTGTCAGAGAACAAACACATTGTGATATCTATTTTAAAATAGTAAATGCAGTAATTGCTTAAAATAGTACCAATTTATAACATTGTGTCTTGAAATTGGTCGCATTGTTGAAGAAATTTTCCTTGGAGACAAAGATTTCCAGTTTCTTCATGAAGATGACTTTATTAGTAGGAATTGTTTCTTGTGAAAATTTGATATTTTTTTTTCAATTATAGCTTAACATTATTTTTATTGATGCAAGAATAATAATATATCGAACCTGGTATATATAAAAACACAAGTCAACATGGTTTTTTATTTATATATAATATTACAAGTGTGAAAAAGTTTATAGAATATTTCTTATTAAAATTCTCTAATTAGTAACAACTATTATATGCTTACATACATATATATCAGCAGTTGGCAACCTTTGGTCTGCGGGCCACATTTGGCCCTCGAGTGAATCTTGTCTGACTCATTAGTTTCATCTTGACATGATATAAATATAGTTAAACCAAACCAAAGTGACAGTTGATAATCTGAATATATTGCGATGAAATTAAAAAAATTATTTCTTTTTACCTGGAGAATGTGTTTTACTTTTATTTTTTATTTGTAGGGATCACCAAAATTAGCGTACAGCCTCACTTTCACTTTTTCTGTGAAATTGCTTTCGTGAGCAGGCACTTTTAAATGAATATAAAATAGTGTTTTCAACAGATTTTAATGGGATTTTTTTTCAACACTGATTTATGAAACATTTATTTTTAAGATGTAATATTTTTTTTAACAAATACCAGTCAGATATTTTCTTTTTTTTTTTAGAAACCTGTTTTTTTTTATTGGCTTGAGAAAGAGGTTTGTTTTATTCCTACAGTAAAATAAAGACTTTTTTATTAAATGTGTTTGTATTTTTCTTTATTTTTTTTTTGTTATTCCTGTACTAAAATAAGTAATATTGTTTAAATACAATTAAATTATATTGAATCCTTGCTTTCTTCAAACACATAGAAAATTTATTCACATATTTAATAACATGGTTCTCCTCCATGACACTGGAACCATAGCTTTTGGCCCTCCTCCATGACTCTACATAGCTTTTCGGCCCTCACTCTCCAAAAGGTTTCCGACCCCTGATATATTTGATTAATGAAAAGAATATATGGCAAATGAGAAAGTTTTAAGAAACATAGTGACAACAGGGAAAATTATGGTTAGAAAGAAAATTATTTTGGTCACAAATAAGGAAAGAAGCCCTAAAGAATTTAACACTAACTAAATCTACTGAAGGCAAAAAAAGCAAGGGTGAAAGCAATTAATTTATTTAATGAGTTTGTATGAATAGATAATATAACAGGGACAAAGAAGGATGATAAAGTTTTAAGTATTGCTTTAAGCAAAAAAAAGATAGAAAGTTGTGGTAGCCATGATCGCATACATCATGAAAGGATCTGGTTGCAATTATGTAATGTCAAAATATTTTTGTTGACTTTCTATCATGCTATTCCAAATTCTGAAAGTTTCTGAATTCTGTTTCGATGAAACAACTGTGGCAGTAATGTTGCCAGTGAAATTTAAAAAATTAAACAACTCTTTAAATTTTTGCAAAGACAAACCATATTGCATACATCGAAAAAGCTACAATCTGATAGCAATAAGTCAAGGGATTATGCCATCTGAAAAAAAATGTTGGATCTCAATATGATTGTAAGTTTTTGATCAATAAAGCAACAAGTTCTTTTTTTCATTTTATCATTTCACTCCAAGCAAGGGATAAAGCTACTAAGATGCAAGCGGTTGCTAAAAATGAAAGAAAAAGTGAAAATATTACTGAGAAGAAAGGACAATAAAAGAACAGGTTCTGAAATACAGATAATGATGGATGCTGCATTTAAATTTGTGAAGACTAGAGTTGACAGGTTATCAAGAAACTGGAAAAGAGTTGTACAGGTGAAAAAGGCAAGAGAAGAGAAAATGAAAATAGAAGTTACAATTGCATCTAGTAATCCCAATGGTAAAAATGATGAAGTCTAACTTCTTATCTATTATTGTGCTTAAATTTGTAAAGTTGAGCTATGAAAGATAAAAATTCCATTAAAATTTGGAGAAGTTATATGAATGGTAGTAGTAATATGAGCAGGGATGTGCGTTGTGGTGCAGTGGATATCGTTTCGGAACGGAAAATCAGGGAGCCGAGTTCGAATTCCAGTTGAATTCATTGCATTCACTTACGCACAAATACCCTTGGGAAAGGTATTAATCCATTTATTCCTTCCAGTTATGGGTTAAATAACAGGACAGATTGGGTTCTATAGCCTTGGCTGGCAACCAGTCTACTGCAGAAAGCAATGGCAACCTACTGTGGGATATTCTTCTGCCCAGTCAGTTATGTCTCTTTCAAGAGATGATTGCCCAAGCGTGTTTCACATCTGGCACTTAACTAACTGAATATTAGCAGCTTCCTTATAAGGAAACATTCAGCATTCATTGACTGAGCAGCTATTGCTACTTTTAAAGTCTTTCTCTTAAAACAATGTTTTTTGAAAAACGGGTTTTTTAAGTCCAGTAACTGTTTTTATTCTTTCCAGTATTGATAAGCCTTCCTTTCTAACCTTTTGTTTGAAGTAGTTTTGAAATGTCAAAATGTTGATTATGTGCTATTTTCCCTCTCTTTGAGTTACATGTGCAATCCATTTTAACTATTGCTGCTGTTGAAATTCTTCAAGTAAGTTTCCTTTTTTTTTGTGATTCTATACAGTCAGGTTAAAAAAAGAATGGTCTTCATTCAAACCAACAGGTTTCATTTACTGAAAGCCATTTTTATGCATTGATCAGAAAAAGTGGTTGAATACAGCAGACAGTTTAGATATTTCTAAAAGAATGTGGTGCCATTCATGAAATCTATATAACAGTCTTGATCTGACAAAGCTATTTAAGAATATGACTTGAGTTTTAGGTTTGGGAAAGTGATTGAAACTGAGATGTCAAGTCTGGATCGATAATATGAAGAGAAGCATTGTCATATGCTAGTATGAGATTTCTGTTTCTCTGACTTGTCATTGGCTATTATTCCTCAGCTTCTGCATTCAGACTTTGAACATGATGACGCAAACCTGGTAAAAAGTGAAAAGTAGATGGTGAGACACAGCTGAATGCTTTTCTCAATCAAGCAAGGTGATAATGCCACAAAGATGCAACGGGTTACTGGTCATGAAATAAAATAGAAGAATTTGGTGAGAAGAAATGGCAGTAAATTTTTGATTTGTTTCCCCGAAGACCTTCACCCCTTCAAATCTTTTCAAAACATCCTTATTTCCATGCAAATGTAAATGCTGAACTCAAATCGATAATTGTCTATTGATGAAACCTACCTTTTTTCAAGTTTACAACCAGAAAAATATCGAACTTCTTTTCGCTGTTTATCTCACCCCATAACCACGCTTCAAAAAATGTTATTCACTGCAGAATGACTTTGCGCGTAGTTTGTCAATTTTTCAACCAATTTATTTCCTTTTTGCAATTACCACGCAGAAATTGAGTTCCGTAACCAAACAAATCGCGGAGTAATTGCTCAAAGGAAGTAAATCGGCCGAAATAAGTATCCTATGCCTCAAGTCATTCAGCGGTGAATCAGATATAAGAACGGTGGTAAGGGGTGAGATATAGTCTGATTTTTTTTCTGGTTGATAACAGGAAAAAAGGTAGGCTTCTTCAATAAACAATAATCGATTTGAGTTCAGCATATACATTTGCACGTAATTAAGGAAGTTTAGGAAAGATTTGACGGGGTAAAGGCCTTCAGAGAACAAATCAAAAATTTACCAAAATGGCAATAAAAAAAAAAGCATGATTCAGGAAGACAGATGGGAATTAGTGTTGTCTTTAAATTTGGAAAGGGAAGTGAGAGAAAAGAAAATATTACACAAGCACATACAGTTGCATCTAGTAATTTCAACAGTAAAGCACATGAGACCAAGTAACCAATCTAATCAGTCAGTTAAGTGCCATAATTGATACATGCTTGAGCGATCATGTCTCGAAAGAGACATGACTGACTGGGCAGAAGATTATCCCGCAGTAGGTTGCCATTGCTTTCTGTGGTAGACTGGTTGTCGACCAAGGCTAAAGAACCCAATCTGTCCTGTTATTTAACCCATAACTGGAAGGAAGTGACAGATTAGTACCTTTCCCAAGGGTATTTGCACGTAAGTGAATACAAAGAATTCAAATGGAATTCAAACTCGGCTCCCCTAATTTGTCGTTCCGAGTCGATATCCACTGCACAACAATGCACATCTTTAACCAATCAAATAGTATACTTAAATTCATGCTGTCAAGGTACCAAGGAGAAAAACTCATTAGAACAACTTCCATGAAAATATTTGTAAAAAAGACAGAGTAGCCACATCATACTAGTACGGTCTCATACAGAGGTTTGGTGATACTTGGGGCCAACTTCTTGATTGTATGCCCCTAAAGCTTCAGTTGGGTGAGGTATACCCTAGTCTTGCTTATCAAAACACAGGTCCATACCAGCTTGTGAGACTATAGGAATTTCTACAACAAAGTTATGTAGAGACAATTTCAAATTTTAAAAAGTAAATTTTAATTTAATTCTTTGATTGGATGTTCTCCTGATATTGATATCTGGTGCTGTTACATTGTCTGCTCTAACTTCTGTACACTACTGCACTCATGGGAAAGTGACTGAAGCCGAGATGCCAAGTCAGTACAGATAACATTGCAGATCCTTCTTTGGATTTTGTCACAAATCTGGAGATGTATAATAGGAGCACCATACCGGATATGGTAGCAATATTCAATGCACAGTTTACTCTGACAATTCATTTGTACCCAAATTTCCTGCCTTTTGAATCTTTCCCGATACATTGAAAACATCTTATAGCAGTTGAATGATCAACACCAATTTTTTTAGCCAATTTTAACATTGATTGGGCGGTGATATTTCAATTGTTTTTTGACATTTCTGAAGATTTTCTGCATGAAGTAATATCATTGGTTTTCTTTTTTGTGCTTCAAGGTGTTTTTAGACAATTAGTAATTTCTTGTAAAACTGACATTTGAAATTGCTTTTTTATTGTTTGTTTTTCCTGACTCATTTTAGGAAAATAACATCCTTTAACCTGGTGTCCTCATCTAATCTTAATCATGTTGACTGATTTTCTTATAAACAGAAATGACAGATTGCTTCTGTTTAACTCTAGTCTGAAAGTGCACAATAATGCAATACCGTAAAAAAAATTGTTTACATTCACATTAAAGAAGTGATAAACTCTTTAATGTAAGAGAGAAATATTTCTTCTTACATTGTTCCTTTCTATTCTGCTTTGTTTCAATACTTTTAAACATGCTTTATAGGAACAAATTGTAAATATTTACATAATATATTATATGTATAGGTATTATGAAATATAATATATATATGTCTATGTGTCAGTGTGTGTCTATATTTCTGAGATGAGGTATTGTAACTAGTTACACTAATTTACATTGTCCAGACTGTTGTCTTCATGTTTGTTGTCATATTCACCTTCCAAATCCGTCTATATTTCTGGGATGAGGCATTGTAACTAGTTACACTAATTTACATTGTCCAGACTGTTGTCTTCATGTTTGTTGTCATATTCACCTTCCAAATCCGTCTATATTTCTGGGATGAGGTATTGTAACTAGTTACACTAATTTACATTGTCCAGACTGTTGTCTTCATGTTTGTTGTCATATTCACCTTCCAAATCCGTCTATATTTCTGGGATGAGGCATTGTAACTAGTTACACTAATTTACATTGTCCAGACTGTTGTCTTCATGTTTGTTGTCATATTCACCTTCCAAATCCGTCTATATTTCTGGGATGAGGTATTGTAACTAGTTACACTAATTTACATTGTCCAGACTGTTGTCTTCATGTTTGTTGTCATATTCACCTTCCAAATCCGTCTATATTTCTGGGATGAGGCATTGTAACTAGTTACACTAATTTACATTGTCCAGACTGTTGTCTTCATGTTTGTTGTCATATTCACCTTCCAAATCCGTCTATATTTCTGAGATGAGGTATTGTAACTAGTTACACTAATTTACATTGTCCAGACTATTGTCTTCAGGTTTGTTGTCATGTTCACTTTCAAAATCTGTCTATATTTCTAAGATGAGGTATTGTAATTATTTACACTATTTACATTGTTTGGACTGTTGTCTTCATTTTGTTTTTCATATTCACCTTTGAATATAGACAGATTGCAAATAATTGTTCTGTGTAATTTACTTTTTACTTTATATTCAACATTGTTTCTTTCACTTTCTTTATCAATCAATTTCTGATTATGAAAAGGCATTTCTAATAATGAAAACATGAAAAAAAATTTCAAATGTTAACATCATTCTGATGTTTTATAATATGATCAGATTTGGAGAAAGAATTTTTTGGCAACCTCTCTTACTGGCTTAGCCAAAATTTTATTCCCAAATTTCTGTGTTTGTGATTAAAAACCTTGATGTCAAATGATGATTTTTAAGGTTAGTGAGTAGGTCTTCCCTATTTGAAACCTTATAGAAACATGAGCCCTCCTTTTGCACTGCTCTTTCATATGACCTTTTTCATATGACCTTTCATATGACCTTTTTCATATGACCTTTCATATGACCTTTTTCATATGACCTTTCATATGGCCTTTTTCATATGACCTTTCATATGACCTTTTTCATATGACCTTTCATATGGCCTTTTTCCAAAGTTCACTAAACTGTTACATTGTTTTGTTAATGTCTGATAAATAGCTGCAAAACACTCAGATGATTGCAGTAATTCCTCAATAAGGAGAAAAGCAGAAATAGAAATAGAAAAGATGAGGATGAAGTGGATAAAAGTAAATAAATTGAAAGACTAATTCTCAGCCACAAGTATAAAAAGTCCTTAATTTCATCATTGTTCTGTTTTTATAGGTAACTAGCAGTATAGCCCAGCGTTGCTCGGGTGTAATGAAAGCTTTAAAACTAATCCATGGTCCTGAAGCTACAGACTCTTTGGATGTTGGCATGAAAGACTAAAAAGCAATAGTTGTTTCCACTTAAAGCAAAACCGTAGACTGAAAGAAAAATGAATGGATCTAAGTCAAATTTTCATTTCCTGGTATCGATATCAAATGAGTTTTTTCGTTGTAAACTGAATTTTGAAGGCTAAATAAGTCCTCTGAGTAAATGGTATCATGGCTGAGACTAAGAACTACAATTATACCTACTTAGATCCAAACCCAAAGTAAAAACTAAAATAAAAGGGCTGAAAAAATACAGACATACAGGCAGATAAACAGACACACACACAAACATATTGCCTTTTATATATATATTATCGATTTTCTGCACTATTGTAAGAACTGCAACCTTGAAATTTTTGAATATCGTTTTTTATGTCTTTGTCTATGAGTTTATCAAGTTTGATTAAAATCAAACCACTCCTTCTATAACCCGATTTTTTCAATTATCGATTTTTGATATTTATCAAGGGTACCTTGACACAAAACCTAGCTAAGAACACTCGCAGCTGCTTATAGTACAACTGTATAAATTTTCAAGAAAAATCGGTTCAGCCGTTTTGGAGTCTATAGGTAATGGACACACACACAGACACACACACACACATACATACACACACAGACACACACCCACACGCACACACACACACACACACACACACACACACACACCACACACACACACACACACACACACACACATACATACACACACACACACACACACACACACACACACCCCCCCCCCACCACACACACACACACACACACACACACACACACACACACACACACACACACACACACACACACACACACACACACACACACACACCACACACACACACACGCACACACAGCACACACAGACACACACACACACACACACACACACACACACACACACACACACACACACACACACACACACACACACACACACACACACACACACACACACACACACACCCAGACAAAGTTCCATTTATAAATAAGTTTAGATGGTTAACTACTAGATGACTTTCATAGATGCCGGTGATAAATATTCTGGTTCAACATGAATTTCAATCACCTTCATATAATGTCACCTTGACATTATGTCACAAACTGTAATTGGAAATTAGCAGAAATAGACATACAATTTAACATAACACAGAACTGCAAGAAAAGTTCCTATGTGATTATTTTCAAACTTATTGTAAAGAAACAATATTAATGCAATAAAAAAAATGATTTTCAATGAATGGATTTTGTTTATAAAACAGCATTATAACTAACCATCACAAGGTACATAGAGCAGCAAACAAAAGGTAGTTGTGAAGAGCCATGATCATTTATGTCCTGAAGAATCATTGTACATAAAAGAAGACTAAAAATACCAAAGAGGCATAAAGCCTTAGACAACTCTTACAAAGATATTGAAATCTGTAAAAATTCCAAAAAATATTAGTGCATAAATTGAAAGCAATTTAGGGCATATTGCTACGTGACATTGAAACAAGAATTCTTATAAAATCACTGAAGTTAAGCAATTTTGGTTAGGGCTAGGGTCAGTACATAAATGGATGATCACTTAGGAATATCAGATACCGTAAGTTTGGATATACGAGCAGTCTAATGGATAACAACTTGAAATTGGAAAATGGAGAGTCAAATTTTTATTCTGGTTGGATATTGTGGTGCAGTGAATATCGATTCGGAATAACAAATCGGGGTGCCGAGTTCAAATTCTGGTTGAATTCTTTGCATTCACTTACGCACAAATACCCTTGGGAAAGGTATTAATCCATATCTTCCCTTCAGTTAGGGGTTAAATAATAGGACAGATTGGGTTCTATAGCCTTGGCTGGCAACCAGTCTACTGCAGAAAGCAATGGCAACCTACTGCAGGATAATCTTCTGCCCACTCAGTTATGTGTCTTTTGAAACATGATTTCCCAAAGTGTGTAACACATGTGGCACTTAACTGACTGACTGATTGATATTATATTTACTTATGCACAAATATCCTTAAGAAAGATATGAATCCACCTCTTCTGCCTCCAGCTATGGGTAAATAGAAGGAACTTGTATCATTAAATCTTTATTATCACTAAAAAACTGTTGCAATCCAAAAATATTTTCTAATTTTAAATAATCTGCATAGTAAGCTATACAAACAAATCAATCATTCAAAATAAAAGCAATCAGACATTAAAGAAATCGTAACCTAAGTGGTTATGACATAACCAAATATTTAAACTCTTGACAACAGTGAAAAAATAAATAAACACTTGTAAGCAAATGGTTCTCATTATTAAATGCTTAATGTGAAACATCAAAACCCATCGCTCTCAGTGAAGCACAAGCTATCGATGACCCCTCACCTTTGACACAGTGGTCATGCTTCTGTAACTTATCTTTTTTACAGGTAGAGGTGTTGATTCTATACAAACCACTTTATCCTCTGGGTGAGATAGGCTGCTTGCCAATCAAGGCTGTAGAACCCAAACTGTCCTGCTATTTAACTCATTGTATTCAACTAGAACTCGGCTCCATAATGTCTCATTTTGAGATGATATCCAGTGCAGAACAAGACACATCCACAATGTGAAACGTGCTCATAGCAAAATGTCGACTAGTTTCTTGTGTATTCAGTGAACCTTAGTTGTTTTATATTGTTCATGTTTCGAGTTGATATGCTAGTGTCAGTATCATATAACAGGTTTTCAAAATTTGCTCATCTGGTAATCTAAATTTATAACCATATCAGTTTATTAAGTAAAAATATAAGAATGTTTAAAGAAACTTTGAAATTAACTTTACTGAACATGTTTTGCAAAATATTCCAGAAATATGATCCAGGTACTGTTAATTATTATACAAATGGCAAATTTTCAAGATTAATCTGAATATACATATATATTGTTGCAGGAATCAACAATTCTTTTATATGAGTGGGTTAATATTTATGGGCTCCTGGAACATTTTTCCTGTAGGCCATATTGTCAAAAATATGTGAGTTTTGGTAAAAATAAATAGTACAAAACATGGAATTTAAAACAAACAATGCATGCTATTAACCCAAGAACACTATCGGTTATATAGTACCAAGTGCAAATGATACCATTTTAATTACAATTTTCAGTACCTGATTTTCTTACCTAAATAATGTTTTTCAGTTCCTATTAATGTTAACTCAAATTAAAAAGTTTGAAGTGCCTGCATGTAAAATATGTCAAATAAAGATTTATATTTAATATTTTTTATATACCCATGGTTAATAGTTGTGTAACTTTAATTAATGGTTAGTGCCCCAGGGTTAACAAAATGGAATTAAATGTGTACACAGTTGAAATAAAAGGTAAAGACATTAAAACTGGCTATAAGAATGTGCTTGTTTGTATGTGAAATAAGCAGGTGTGTGAAAATTCAGTCAACAGAGGACCAAAGAAGTGAATGCAGCCCTGGCAGCAGCATTCTTTATTTACCTTTGATGGTATCTGGAAGCAAGAAGAAAAAGGGAAAGACAAACATATTCTTTCTCTATCTCAAAAAATTTGCATGCTTTAAGGACTCAAAGAATTCACCATTATGACAGGGGCAGGGGTAACTCACAGTATGCACATATGTTTGGTTGTGCACGTGAGGTGGATGCTGAACAGTCATTGACTCATCAAGAACTTCTTCCTCTCAAAATCAGGCAATACTGATTTTTACTCAGCTTGTAAAACTTTTAAAAGTCAGCTAGATCAAAAACTTTTCTACATGCCTTTTTATTTCGTGTGTCAGCTTGGAAATTGCAATGTTAATGCCCTCAATACATCTGAAAGACAAAATGAAAATGTTAAAATTTGGTATATGCTGATAAGATCACTTTAGTTCACTCTTATTTATGGCCTGCAAAAGGTGTACTCTCAAATATCTTACACATCCTGTACGCACACACACACAAATAAGGTGTGTGTGTGTGTGTGTGTGTGTGTGTGTGTGTGTGTGTGTGTGTAGAAAGAAAATGAAAAAGAAATTATATTTTGTAAAGAGACTGATTGTAAAAGTGAGACAATTATTGAAAAGGTTCCACTTGAAGGATTCATTATTGCCACTCTTGAGAAATTAAATGGAAATTCTTCACCAAAAGTGTTTTGGGTTGTGTGTGGAGATTTCTAAAGATAACTTCTGGTCATAAATTCTGACTAAGTGCGGCTCTTTGCAATACAATCAAGATTAAGTGTAATTTTTTTCTCCCTCTTGTTGCCTTCATTACAACATTTCAATTTGTTCCACAGAAGTAACCAAATAAAAAGGAAGATATGAGCTTAGTTGTAGGAATCTTACAATTTTCTTTCAATGCTTACGAAATACAGCTTAGTATGATATAAAGCTTCTTCTTCTTTTATGTGCCATGTCCATTCAGGACGTAGACAATCATGGCTTTCCCCATCTCCCTATCTCTGGTGGTTCTTAGCACGCTTTCTCATGTTGCACAATGCAACTCTCGTTCCATCATCCACCTGATCAGGTCCTTCAAATATATTATCCGCTACTTTTCTCTCTCTTTTTCCCTCTGTCTGGCCTGTTAGTATCAGGTTCTCCAAGCCCTCCTTCCTCATTACATGTCCCAGGAACTGCACCTGTCTCTTCCTGATGCTCAGTATTAATTTCCTTTTCATTTTCATAATTTCCAAAACCTCGTCATTGCTCACATGCTCAGTCCATGATATTCGCAGCATCCTTTTGTAGAACCACATTTCAGCTGCTTCAAGTTTTCCTTCATCTTCAAGGATGGAAATACAGACTACTTTGTTCTCAGCTTTCAAGAGATGACAACCTGCCTTGAAAATCAGTATTCATTCATTTTTTTTTTTTTTTGCTTTGTTTGACCTGGGTTCTGGAATAGGCAAGAAAGACATAAATTTTATACCATATATAATTTTATAATAGGTGTCCTTGACAAAATCTAATGGAGAATCTGCAATGTAATAGATCCCAGCTTGGCAGCTCAGATACAGTCACTTTCTCACCAGCGCAATGTGGCTTCCTTGTGTCTCTTCTACAAATACTTTCATGGCTTCTGCTCTGATGGACTTAGCTCACTAGTGCCTCCTATATATAAATTTACTCGAGCCACATGATTAGCAACTAGGTTCCACCCTTTTACTGTGAAACCAATAAATTGTAAATGTAAATT
Organism: Ascarosepion bandense; assembly: GCA_037127315.1. Taxonomy (NCBI): domain Eukaryota; kingdom Metazoa; phylum Mollusca; class Cephalopoda; order Sepiida; family Sepiidae; genus Ascarosepion; species Ascarosepion bandense. Next base: position 4,662,869 of record JBBBDQ010001439.1, on the reverse strand, counting down.
CTACTCAAGCAGCTTCTTTTCTTGCACTTCCCACCTGTGGAATTCCCTTTCATTTACTTGCTTTCCCTACAGCTACAATCTTCAAGAATTTAGACGTGAAGTCAATAGTCCTCTCCTATCTCACTAACTTGCATCCTCTCTCTCATGCTCCCTTCTCCGTCCACTTCACTTTCATCAGTATTCTCATCCTCCTCTTCCCCACTTCCTGACACCCCCTACAATTTGTCACTCTTTCTCATACAATTTTCCTCCTATGTAACCCCCTGCAAAACAGTGGTAGTAAAATGCTTTGCTTGGGGCGATATGATTATAAAAAAAAACATGATTTTATTTCCTTTCACTGCAATAATTTTTTAATTCAAGATAACAAGAAAATGACATTCTTCATTTTTATTTTTTTTAATAAAGAGCATAAAGAAATTCAAGCACTATATTCTAAAGAATAATCAGATATAAAATTGACCAGTTCCATCAGTAATGTTTATCTACTCATAATCCTTTCCAAGAGTTCTTTAGATAATTCTTTTTTTGTGTTATTTACATTGCTCCTAAATGGTTTCAGCTGACCCATTCTCTAGCCTTCTTCATGTGTTTATGGGAAGAGGCCAAGGGAATGAAATTTACCAAAGCAGTGTACGGGAATAATTTAATCAGAAACTAATCAACAGTTTACTGAATGAAATAGTGATGATGCAATAGCTGCAGGCACACATTGGGAATAATTTTGCAAATTTGGAAATATATTTTGAGCTTTAGAATGGAAAAAAAATTGCTTTGGAAGATGTCAAACCTTGAAAAATGATGAATTAGCAGAGCTAATCAAGAATTAGAAGAAGAAAAAATCACCATCACAAATAACTGATGAATTTGCAGAAAAAAAAATAGACATTCATTAATTGGCTCAGTTTTTTTTTTCTGTGCAAGGATGTTGAACAGTAATTTTACTGAACAGCATAATCCATATTCATTTCAAAGATATTCCAAAACAAACAATTACAAAGCTAGGATGGAAAGTTCTGGTTTTAGCTGTTGATTTGTTGTCTTCCACACACCCTCTTTTTAAGCATCAGTTGCAACTTCAAAAAAATGATTGAGTGATATGTTTTTATTATGGCTTATCAACCCTTTATGGGTTATGTAAATCTGAAACATATTTTTGTGAGAATAACTAATGTTTTTATTATGGTCAGCCAATATAGTGTGTTATCCATTCTTTTCCAGTTTATAGTGGGGAATCCCTTCTAGTGAAAGATAGCATGGCCGTGTCTGACTACCGGGCACTCCGGGCACGGGTCCGAGCTGATCTGTGCAATCATAGTGAAAATCCGGGCAAGGAAAAATGTCTTTGTCAGAATTCAAACTAAACAATTCACAAAGAAAGAAAGAAAGAAAGAAAGAAAAACAAAGAAAACATCCAAATGAACGCAGTAAAAATCTGTTTGTTTATTTATTAATTTTGGAAGAAAAGATTGGTTATACTCAGAAAGTCCAAACCCTATTTTCTGCTTTCGTTCATGTTCTGTGCCTAATTTCCATTGGAATAGCTGAAAAAATCCACAAAAATCAGTTTCTGGAAACAGATGACACTGATGACATCATCATATTGTCAACTAATAAATTTTCTCTGTGCCCGGTATTTTTTTAGCATCAGCTATGGCCCTGAAGAGTAGTATTATGTTGGTGCAGATTAACGGAATTTGGCCTTGTTGTAGATAGCCCACTATAAGTCATAAAATGATTACAAATCAAGAAAAGCAAATTGAGTTGAAAAATAACATTTTATATATACGCATATCAATTAAGGTTTTTACAATTAAAGTAATATTTGAAGTATAGGTCCAACGGACGTTAAAATGTTCATGGCAATAGAATGCTGAAAAGAGAATTAATGCTTAGGAATGTGGGAGCACTGTAAGTAAGGAATGTCTTTGATGTATTCACTTCTTAGGTCAGTAAGTAGTTTTGAGACAGTGAAAGATAAGATAAGAGGGGTAAGGGAGGCAAACATAGTAAGCCGCATGACTTGGGTCAAGGGAGCTATTAATTACAGTCGTCTCTCTCAAGTCTGGGTCTGTCTGTCTGGCAAAGTTTTCTGTATCGGCTTTTTATTTCGACTTTTTGGATCGCAGCAAATCATTTGGGAATTCATATCCGTATTTGATTCTGGGCTGCTCATTGACCGATAAATAAAATTCGCATAGGCTCACGAACTGGAAATGTACACTGACGAATTTTGGTCATTTGCTTTTTGGTTGTGTGGGTGCAAACATCCGGTTCATCGCTTTTGCTTGGTCGATATCACCACATATCAACCCTTTGTTGGTTATGTAAATCTGAAACATATTTTTGTTGGAATAACTAATGTTTTTTGCAAGTGAATATTAGTGATAATTTTTTGAAAAACAATGATTTGTCATAACTTGCATATTTTAAAAAATATATAGAAGAAAATGTTTATTGCACTTTAATAAGTTATCATGACTTGGAATTGATAAGAGTTGATAGTAAATTTGGATATTTAGTAAGTGTTAAGTAGTAGCACAGTCTAGTTACTCTGTTGGAGTTGGTAAGTATTTATTAAAAGTCGGCTTGACGTTATAAATTTGTCAAACCTTTGTTGATAAGAAATGCAAATGATAAACATTGACATAAACATCATTGTTTGAAACCTCTGAGAAAAGATGCATATTTGAAAATTTCAAAAGCATTTGATAAGGTACGACACAAAGATCGATTTGAACTGTTAGAAAAACTTTATCTAATTGGGAAGGATGTTAGAATAATTCAGAACTGATAGGGAGAACAAACAGCCTTCATATATTTAGTTTGTTTGGTTGTTTTGTTTTTATGGCACATCAACCTCAATGGATCATTTATTGCCAACTAAATGTTATTTATTTATTGCTGGCAATACCTTTTTCTTTCAACAATTTATTGTTGTTTCTATATAAGTTTTGTGTCTAGTAATACTTTTTTCTTTTCGAGTATCAAGATTCATTGGGATTTGTTTTTAAGGGGAGGGTCCCCAAGTCCTACCCTGTTATTTAACCCATAACTGGAGGGAAGGGACAGATTAATACCTTTCCACAGGGTACCAATGCTTAAGTGAATGCAGGGTATTCAACTGGAATTCGAGCTTGGCTCACCAATTTCTCTTTCCGAGCCAATATCCACTGCACCACAACGCACATCTGTCACTATACGCTTACAGCACCTGGTATTCCCAAGTGGCCACCCATCTAAGTACTGACCAGGCTCAACAATGCTTAACTTCAGTGATCGAGCGAGAACTGGTGTATTCAACATGATATTGCCATGAGAGTCATATATTTAGAAAATATATTGAGTAGGTACAAAAAATAGAATGGGAAGAAAGAAAAATTTCTGCCTTCTCCTCAGATTTATTCGACCTTTGGTGACCCCCCACCAAGATTTATTATTAGTGAGTATAGTTGTAACTATACATGATATACAAATGACAGTGTTGATTGTGAAATATAAACTACAGACGCTCTTAGACAAGTCAGTGAAGAAAATCAAGAAGAAAGGATTAATCATGAATTGTAAAAAGACAAAATAAAAAAGCTCAAGTGAGAGTGATAGTAAATGGATAAACATTAAGAAAACCGAATATATAGTCATCAGCAAACGGAGGATCCCAAAATGCCAATTACAAGTTGGGATACAAAAATCAAGCAAGTACAAAAATTTAAGTACTTGGGAAGTGTTCTAACGGAAGACAGGAAGTGCGACACTAAGATCCAAAGGCAAATTAGAATAGCCAAGGACGTATTACAGAAGCTGAGCAGAGGAAAATTTAGGAAAATTTAGCTAGAAACAAAGAAGAGTGTACTGGATTGTTAGATGATATTTGTCCTGCAATATGGCAATGAATGCTGGACAATATCATCAAAAATGAAGGAGAAACTTGAAGCAACTGAAATGTGGTTCTACAAGAGGATGCTGCGGATATCGTGGATTTAGCATGTGAGCAATGAAGAGGTTTTAGAAAGGATGGAAATGAAAAGGAAATTCATAATGAGCATAAGAAAGAGACAGCTGAAGTTCTTGGGATATGTAATGAGGAAGGAAGGCTTGGAGAACCTCACAAGTCAGATAGAGGGAAAAAGAGACAGGGGGAAGCAGTGGATAACATATTTGAAGAGCCTGAGCAAGTGGATGGTAGAGCGGGGTTTGGGAGGGATAACAGGAGAAAACGTGCTAAGGGCCAACAAGGATAGGGAGACGTGGAAAGCCATGATCGCTTCCGTCCTGAAGGGTCATGACATATAGAAGAAGAAGAATGATAAATGAAATAAATAAAATAAATAATAAACAGTGGATGTTGTGGAGATCCATGATTGCCCATGTTTTGAAGATACATGATACATACTAGAAGAAGATTTTGCTGAACATTTTCAATATAAATAAAATGATTTTATGCTAGTAATTCCCATGAAAATGCTGAATTCTTAATTTAATGAATGAGCTCTTTTTGAATTTCAGATTTAAAAAAAAATTTCCTTGCATTGTTATGAAAATTCCTTATTGCATTATTACAAATTTTAACTTAACAACTTTTAATGATATATTACAATGACAATCATTAATATAAAGGTGGGTCATTATTTGAAGAAGTAAGAGAGTACAAATGAAAATATTTGAATACTAGGCTTCTTTTGTGGCATATTAATAATTTTTTGAGTCATGATGTGGTTGTAGGTAGTGTAATATCAAATAATTTTTCTGTCTGTATTTTGAAAATTGCTCTGGTATTTGTTTTATGATTTTCTAACGTTTTCGTAAAGAAGATTATTGCTTTCATTCTCCATTAGACAAAGAGTACAAGTTTTGAGTTGTTGATATCAGATGATTTAATTATTTATCAATCTTGGAACAACAATGTAACCTTTTTCTAGATGTGTAAATAACAATAATCACCTTTCTAAAACAATATAAACTTTTTTTTTATGTTTTCAGAAAGTTGCTGATCACAGCTCTCCACAATTTCCTCTCCTTTATAGCTCTTTTGGCTTTTCGTTATCTCTCTAAAACCTCAGAAAAATGCATTGACTTTGTTCATGAATTAAGATGAGTGTTAATGACTTGATAAATTTATATTTTATACTGTTTGATAAACAAGTGTGTAAAATACTTCTTGTTATAATTTAAAGTCCTCTATAGCAGTGAATGCTGAACAATGTTATCAAGTTTGAGGGAAAGATGTGAAGCAGCTGAAATGAAGTTCTACAGTAGGATGCTGTGGATACCATTGACCAAACATGTGAACAACAGTAAGGTTTTGAAGAGAATAGAAATGTAATAGAAACTTATACTTAACATCAGGAAGAAACTACTGAAATTTCTGGGACATGTAATAAGGAAGGAGAGCTTGGAGAATCTGATACTCACAGAGGAAAAGAGAAACAGGGGAACACAGTGTGTGAAATACTTGATGGACTTAAACAAATGAATGACAGAGTGGGCTTTGGGTAGGGTAACAAGAGAAAGTGTGTTAAGTGCTACTAGGGATAGGAAGATGTGGAAAGCCATCATCATCTACAACCTGTAGAGACATGGCATATAAAAGATGATTTTATTTATTTTTGATCATTTTTATTTTTTCAATTCCCATCACTAACTCCAAACAAATTTCAACCCTGTTCTATACTAACGCTGGTATAACTTGACAACATTTAAACATTAAAATAATAAAAGTATTATATCTAATATATAATAGTTTAATATAAAATAATGATAATTCCAAATTTCCAATTTTCACACAGAAATTACCATTTTCGAATAATCTGGACAAAAAAAATATAACCCAGCAGAAATAGAAAATCATAAATACTTATTTTGGTAATTCATTTGAGATTAAGTTAAATCTGAAAAACTGCAAAATAAAGAGAACTTTCTGGATAAAAAAAATCCACCGGATCATCTGATGGAGCCTGAGGCTGGAAAATAAGTACATGTAGATATATATTTTGTTTCTGTAACAGAAGAGCTATAGGAGACAGGAAGATGTGTAGGGCAGTGATCACCTTTGTCCTGAAGAGACGCAGCACATAAAAGAATAAGTAGTGACTTTTATCTTAGTTTAGCTCATGTTATGACACCAATTGAAAATGGGAGGTGGATCCGTGTTCTTTGCAAATAAGTATTTGAAATCTTATTTTTTGTCTTTCATTTGAGCTTGAACACCAACATTAACCACCAGGAGGCAATATGCAATTATCCCAAATAAAAAGAAACTCTTATTTGAAGACATACATTTAATTTCCAAGATGTTTGATCATCTTCTTTGTTCCATGTTTCTTCAGGACATTGGTAATCAGGACTCCACAATTTTCTGTCCTCTGTAATTTTCTTCTTTTTTTTAAACCCCCTGATCTGCCATTTGTTGTGGATCTTCATCTCCAATTTGTTGTGGAGTTGTTGTGGCGAATCTTCACTGCAAAGTTGTAGTGACTGGTTTGGTCAGAAGTAAGACACATAACACAGGAGGTAGGTTCAAAAGAGTGTATTAGTATAACAATAATAATATATACACAGTAACTGTTAGTAATAGTAAATAAAAATAAGCAAGTCCAAACGGTACAGTTACGCTGCGTATTGCCTGACTAGTAGCTGTCGTCAACTGTATATGAGCTGTCGTCCTTAACTGCTGACTTAACTGTCTTTTGGAAGTCACACAGGTACTTATATATAACAAAAGGAAGAGTCCATTCCACATAGGAGGGTGCTATAACACCATCCCTTTATTCAAGCTTGCCAGGTTATGGATTGTTTTTTCTATCCCTCTTGTCTTCAATCTTTCCTGTAAGTATCAAATTTTCCAAACCCTCCTTCCTTATTATGTGACCTAGAAATTTCAACTATCTTTTTCTGATGTTAAATATTAGTGTCCTTTTTCTTTAAGAGTGTTTCATTAGTCACATCTAAGGTATCTAGTATTCTCGGCATCCTCCTGTAGAACTACAATCTCTTGCTTTATGTTTCTGTGGGATGATTGTCTACAATTCAGAAAAATTCCATGTAGGAAAACTGATATTACAAAATATTTCAGTACTCTTTTCTCTGTTTCTAATAAAATTTTTAGCTTTTGGAAAGCATATTTTGCTGTTGCAATTCACCAGCAGATTTTGGTGTCATTTTCTGTCCTCTGTTAAAACATTTCCCAGATATTTAAATCATTAAAAATTGTAACTATAATTCATAATTTGTACGTTCAGCTCATCTTGTTAACAACAATGCATTCTATCTTCTTACAGTTGCTATTAATGCATTCTTTTTTTTTTTTTAAATCATTTCACCCCAAGCAAGGCATTCCACTGCCACTATTGTGCAGGGGGTTACATAAGGGAAGGTGCTGAGAGAGCGATTAGATATAGGAAATGTCAGAAGGAGGGTGATAGACGGGTAAGGAGGTACATAGGAAGAGTGTTTGAGAGAATGGATGTGAGTTAGTGTGTTAGGAGGTGTCTATTGATCTTTTATTTAAACTCCTGGAGATTGTAGCTGTCAGAGAAGCAAGTATGTGGAAGGGAATTACACAGGCAGGAAGTGTGAGAAAAGAAGCTGTTGGAGTAGAAATTGCGGTTACATTTTATCGGTTTCACTGTAAAAGGGTGGGACTTAGTTGCTAAGCTAGTATCTTGTGCAAATTTGTACCTAGGGGCACCAGTGATCTAAGCTTATCGAAACTGAAGCCGTGAAAGTATTTATAGAAGAGGCACAGGGAAGCCACGTCACGCCAGTGAGAGAGTGACTGCAGTCCTTCTTGCTGTGGAATTTCTTGTAGTTCCTTTCTATGTCTGCTATTAACACTGTCATCTGCCTATCTTATGTTGTTAAGCTTGTGGCCACTAATAATAAAACCTGGTCATTCAGTTAAGTGCCATACATGATACATGCTTTGGGCAATCATGTCTCAAAAGAGACCTGACTGACTGGGCAGAAAATTATCCCACAGTAGGTTGCTATTGCTTTCTGCAGTAGACTGGCTGCCAGCCAAGGCTATAGAACACAATCTATCCTATTATTTAACTCATAACTGGAGGAAAGAGATGGATTAATACCTTCCTGACGACCCCTATAATCTGTCACTCTTCCTCATAACTTCCCTCCCATATAACCCCCTACAGTAAACTGCCTTGCTTGGAGTGATATGATTATAAAAAAAAAATAGTTAGCAACATGACTGGAGTAGATAGACTAAACTATCGCCCAGTTCACACTCCACCCACGTCTATTGTACTGGTGTAGAGGCTCATCCCTTGTTACCTGTTTAGGATGTGGTTTCCGGCTTTCTCTTTTCCAAATCTTTTCACTCTTGTGTAGCCCCTGCACATCAGTGGCGTTACCGCCTTGCTCGGGGTGATAAGATTAAAAAAAAAAATGAATAAAATGAAAACTAAAGCTATAATTGTCAAATATATTATATGAAATATGTTCTAGAGCAGAAATTCCCATTTATGGAAAAGACTTGTGTCGCAGATTTATAGATTCACAACTATTAGAATATTGATCTTTGTACAAATTACAATTCCACAATGCACTTTTTCAAATCCACAAATTTAGAAGTAAGGATTATGTTCAGAAATGTGATTAAAAGGGTTACAGTCAAGAAAAAATTATTTGTGAATGTCCATTCTAGCACAGAAGATGAAAAGGAAAGTAAAAAGTACAAAAGTGAATTCCAAATAGCAAATATCACATGCAATTAAAAAAAATGATAATGAATATATCACCTGAAATTAATCATTAAAGGCAAAAAAATAAAATGGAAAGTGAATATTAAAGATGAGCTACACACCTGAGAATAAAAAGAAATTAAGCAACAATATATGAGATATTTTTCAAGTAACTTCACCTTGTTGAGTTTCAGCAAATTATTCCTAATTTTGAAGCGAAAACGTCAGATATTGGAATTTCTCTCAACCAATCTTTTCATTTTTTTCATGTTTCTATTCATATTTGTGGAGTCATTAGAGAAAACATGGAAAATATGAATATACATAATTTGATAACAAGATACAATGCTGAATTTATTTATAGATAGTTAAGAGTTTGATATATATATATATATATATTTCCTGCCTGCCATCAGAATGGATGATGGTAGTTTTTCTAGAGAGCAACACACTTTGCCTCCTTGATCTTACTCTTTCAAATGGTCACAAATGGAATGACTACATTGAACCCATAGCTGTATATATTGGTAAGAGTCACTGTGTCTGGCCAGGAAGCTTTTCTCGTTAGAAACGGTCTTGCACATTTACAAATCTTCCATTTGTCCTTGCATTGAATACTGTTGCCATTTCTGATCAGAAGGATCTGCAATATAATCGATCCTGACTTGGCAGTTCACCTTCAGTTAATTTCTCACTGACATGATGTGGCTTCCCTCTGTCTTTTCTACAAGTGTTTTTTAAGGCAAGTTTTTTGACAAGCTTTTTACCTTGGTTCCTCAACAACATGGACTTAATTGTGCTACTTGTTTGAGGTGAAATGAATATAAAAAAAATTTATTTCTTAAAGATATTTTATTTAATTATTCAATTTAGTTTAGTTTTGACTCCAGTGTCCCTTGACCGTGAACACTTTTACACATAAATATAGTATACTTTAAAACTATATTTTTATCATACACATATATATATGTAAAAATATACTCAGTTAGAATCTGAGATTAAGGACAGAATGGTTAAACAAAATAAAGACAAGAGGAAAACTGTATTTTAAATCGCCTATGCGTTTGGTCCTGTGATGGACTTTTTCAAGGCAAAAAGACGAAATGAGCTTTATTCTAAATTATGTATCTATAAACAAACAGTGTTGGTAACCACAAAGACGCTCACAAATCATTTCAAAAGATCAACAGAATATTTTAGTTTTTAGAATTTCTTCATGTGTAGTGTAAAGTCACGATATATTAAAATGAAGGGAATTTGACTGTTTTCGTTGAAAACTGTTTATTTTGTGTGTAAGTCTGTTTTAGAATTTCTTCATGTGTAGTGCAAAGTCACGAGATGTTAAAATGAAGGGAATTCAACCATTTTCTTTGAAATTTTTATTATGAATGTTAGTCTGTTTTAGTATAATTTCCATAAGTAAAGGTGAGATTGGGAAAAATCCGGGGTGCAAATTGATGTTGATGATCAAACAAATGTACATAATATATATATATATATATATATATATATATATATATATATTTGTGAGAGGAAGAGTATACCCATAAATATACATAATTTGATAACAAGATACAATGCTAAATTTATTTACAGATAGTTAAGAGCTTGATATATATATATATATATATATATAGATAGATAGATAGATAGATAGTTAGAGTAGTTTTAAATATGTGGGAAGGACAATGTTTATCAGCACAGAAACAGAAAGTGAGATTTAAATTACTTCCAAGTATGGTGCATTCACTTTCACATGAATATGAAGGTATGAGTCTATTTCTTCTCTCCCCACACCAAACCATGAGTTAAATAGCAAGGTAGACTATGTTCCCTACCCTTGAGTGGAATGGCATCTAGCTGAAGGACTGCTCTGAATTTTAATCTCTGGAAACCACTCCATGATTTTTCCTAAAAGTTTATGCTAACTCAGACATGAAAAATAAAAGGAATCTGTAGATTGAGGTGAATCTGTAAAGAGACATGATCCGCTACATCCTTTCAGAGTGTAGCGGATCATGTCTCTCTACAGATTATTTTTATTTTTAAAATAAAAAACATTAAAGAAAAATATTCACCTTCTGGCAGGATCCACATCTCCATCTTCTTAGGTAGAAGAAATGCTTCTTATATCCGGCATGCTTATAGTAACTCAACCAAGAATATTTGCCAATCATTGAAGGCTGAATATTACTAAAGAATAAATGGATTATTTATTTATTAACTCTGACACATTTTAACACTGTAAATGTCATTTTACTACATACTCATGTATTGATAAAACAGTTTAGTTATTTTTACTCAGATGGTGCATATTTCTTGAATATTCAGGCTCGTGGACAAGAATAAATGAATATGCCATTTTAATAAACAAACAGAGTACCTACTAAACAGAGTACCTACTAAACAGAGTACCTACTAAACTTCCCACTCAACTAATGTTTAAGGTGGTAAAACCTGTCAGATTAATAAATAATAAACCCAATATTTCTTTTTCTGTATTTCATTCCAAAACTGAGCAGATATGAAATATTGAAAATCTTTGAACAGAGGGATTTTTATTAAAGGCACTATTCAGCTTTGCTAGACTAGCAAAGGTTTTTGTGGCTGAATCGGTGTAAGCATATTGAATCTAACATCAGTTTCTCCTACCAAGGGAGATGCAGGTTCAAATCTTACTGGATTTTTCTTAAATAAAATTACTTTAAATATTCATGGTAGATGAAAATAAATAAATATACTGGATGTCTATTCAAATATGAGTATCCACTAAAAATAATGTTTCAAGTTATAAAATTGGTTAAATTAATAAATATAAGGTCCAAGCTTTCTTGAGAAATATATATATATATATATATATATATATATATATAGTCATCCACAAACAGATCTGTTTCGCCGTATCACAGCTCATCAGTATGGTTAGACTCCAATTGCTTTTTTACCCAGGATTGAAACCCAACCGAAATGGCATCAGTTGGCGACTCTACACCTGGGCTATGGGCGTTCAGTGGAAGTAGGCAGACATTTTAGCGCATATCATTATACACGCCCAATAGCTAGAGCGCTCTAATTCATTTCACTGAATGAGCAATATATATATATACACCAAACTGGCTAGCCACATGTGGAAATTAAAACTGAAAAATAGAAACAGCACTGATATAACATGGTGTATAGTAAAATAAGCCAAACCATGCAATGGTGGTGATGTCTGCAGATTGTGCCAAGATGAAAAGTTAGCCCTTATGTTGTTCCAGAACAAAAAAATTGAAAGATCAGAAGTAATGTCCAGATGTAATCACCTATAAATACATATTAGGTCCATACAAACATGGATAAAAGTGTTTTAATATCCTTAAGTAACTCCTTCCCAATTTTAAAAACTTTCAGTTGTTTAAAGACTCCATTTGTGCGTACATAAAAAAATACATTTGTACATTTGAGAAAAGGAGAATCAGTTATTATAAATCACCTTAAGATACCAAAAGGTTGAAACCTAGGTTGTGGAAATAACTCATTTCCAAATGAAAAAGTATTAAAAAGTTCTATAATATAAATATATTGAAAAGTTTTTAATACAACTGAGTACTGGTGTAATTTAATTATGACCAAAAACTAACTAATTATATATATATATATATATATATATATGTAGTCATCTGCAGACAGATCTGTTTTGCTTTATCACAGTTTGACAGCTGATTGCCTTTTACCCAGGATTGAAACCCGACTGAATTAGTGTCAGTCAGCAATTCTACCTCTGAGCTACGGGTGCTCGGTAGAAGGAAGCAGATGTTTTTGCGTGTATATTATCATTATACACGCCCAATAGCTGAGAGTGTTCTAATTCATTGTTGAATGAACGATGTGTAGATGCCAGAGTAGCTACTGTTTTTCAAAGTCTACCATTCCTCCAGAATGCTCAATCAGGGTATGAGAGCGTATATATATATATATATATATATATAGGGGTCATTCACAGACAGATCTGTTTCACTGTATAACAGCTCATCAGTATGGTTAGACTCCAATTGCTTTTTAACCCAGGATTGAAACCCAACCAAACTGGCGTCAGTTGGCGATTCTACCTCTGGACTATGGGCGCTCGGTAGAAGAAGGCAGTCTTTTTAGCATGTATATTATCAGTATACATGCCCAATAGCCAGAGTGCTCTAATTCATTACTGAATGAGTGATATATATATATATATATATATATATATGATGAGGAAGTGAAAGAACAGATAGATTAAAACACACTGTTTATGCATTCGTTTTTATAAAGAGTGCTCAATACAAATTAGAACTTAAAATGGAAAAACTGGAAAAACGTAAAATGGAAAAAACAAAAATCTTTTTTTCTAGAAAGAATAAGAAATTATAAATCATTCTATGACATCTTCTCTCTGTGCCTGAATGAAAAGAAGCAGAATATAAGGTTCCCTAAAAATAAAGTGCTGCTAAATTCTAGGGATGACTTAACAGTTTGATGTAAACATCAAAAATATTTTTCTCTAAAATTTAACTAATTACAATTGTTCATTTATAAGTTATGCTCTCATATTACTTGAAAATTATTTTACTAAAATAAATGACCCATAAAATACTTGTCTGGTTTTCTTAACTTCAATATACCTTAAAATACTATAAATGTTTAATTCTAATTCTAACCTTGTTATGTCGCCAAGTATAAATGAATAACTCAACAACAGAATCAGAATATAAGTTGTATTCCGCGGAAAAGACGGTTAGTATGTACAGAAGTGATTAGTAATATTTACAATAGAAAGATACAAGAGTCCAATCCGTCGTAAGACGTGTGTATACATGATTACTTCCGGTACGCCACCGGAAGTGTGATTAACTCTTCACTGACTCACACTGACTCTTCAGTAACTCATTAGAGACTCTCAAGTGACTCTCTACGACTCCCTTGTAGAGAATCCACCATTGCTATATATAGCAATGGGAACAGTCCATTTGTAGTCAAATAGGAGCGGCGCCCTAACAAACCTACACTATCCAGCTCTTTTAACAGATGAGGTTGTACAAAATTAAATTTTTTAAAAAATCCTAAAATCCAACCTACTGTTAAAAATTATTGTCTACCCATTTAAATAATGTATGGTTCCAGTGTGTATCTTAACCAGACAAAATTAAAAAGTGTCATGCTTTGACATTATGCTACTTTGTTCCTGTTTGCGACCCAAATTTCCAACTTTATACTTCAACCACATTCTCACTTTTGATTAAGCAATACTGACACACTGAAAACTGGCACTCCTTAATTTTCGAAATAACCATGAATTAATCTTTTATTTACTAAATAAATCATTTTCACCATTTATTTTAAAATATCTCCTGAAGAAGAACAGTATTGTTCTGACACATGAAAATTTTTGTGTAGTGATAGCTTTTATAAACCATTGTAACAACAAAATTACAATATATATATATATATATATATATATATATAAAATCAAGTACAGAATTGGGTTGAAAGAGGTGAAATCTGATGGAATGGAAAATTACTTGAAAATATGTCAAGTATTTTTTTTCAAATTGTCTTTTCTATACACATTCTAAATTTTTATTGCTTTCCTTGGCTATGTGCAACTTACTCTTGATTTTTGTGCAAAATATGTATTTACATCTAAATTCAATGCAAACATATCATGCGATGAGATGACATGTAATCACAAGATATATTAGATCATGTGATGACCTCAGTGACCTTAAAAAGCAAAAGTCAGAATGAAAACAGCTCACTCACAATATAGAAATATTAAGCTTTTACTACAGTAATTTGTGCATCTTATCCGTTCATATGCACTTGTATCAAATGCTATGAAAGGGTCACGATTTATCTCTCTCTCTCTCTCTGTGTATATATATATATACATATATATACAGAGCAAGAAGGATGTAGAAAGATAAAGATAAAATGTTTGTTGACATATTTCATTTTGCAAATTGTCTTATTTATTTACCATAAATACATTTACATGGCACTACTTAAATAGATTAGTCAGCTCATCAAAAAAACATATTTGGAGATTGTTGGGTTATATTTTGCAAATAAGTATGTTTTTATTTATATATAAATGAAAAAAAAAACATACTGTAAAAACACATTTGATTCACACATGAATAAATAATAACTAATATTAAGATTTTATAAGTTAATATTGGCTTCTTGACATTCTGTTAGATTGTCAGATAAATATGTTCATTTTTTAAATGTTATTTGAATTAATATGCAAAATAGTTCTTGGTCATATTCCATCTGTTAGGCTTGTCTCAGCAAATATCATAGTCTGAATGTTTCTGAATATTGTCTTAATGTTCTCGAGACTGCAAATGTTTTGAATATTTTCTGAGAATCCCTTGATATAAAATATATTGGAAACTTTCTTTGAGCAATCAGTTCAAAACCAGGGTCTCAAGTTCTCCATCACCATTAGGCAAGTATGGAACTTGATGGTGGTGGATGTAGATATTATAGTATAGGATACAAATCCTATAAAATCCATCAACCAACTAAATCACACAAAATAAATTGCACACCAGCAAAATCGGATTCAAAGGATTACAACATTTGGGAAAAAACCCAAAGTAAAATTGCACACCTGCAAAAAGGGGATTCAAAAGATTTTTGGAAAAACCCAACTAAGAAAAATTCACAAGTCAGTGCAAAAAGCAATTCTGAATCTTGATTGACATATATGATGTATTTACACACTTAGCTGTAAAAAGCTTCACTGGCGCCGGCATCATTAGAAGCTTGACTGTTTAGACAACAATGCTAACCTGTCAAAAGTCCATCAGATGGAAGCAGTAGCTGACAGCATCTCACCATGTAAAAAAGAAACTTCAAGCTGACTCGCCCTCACTGCCAATTTTCTTTTCTTCTTTTTCACTCCACGCCAACCCAGACTTAGGGCACGCCACAGTTTCATTTAACCACTTCTTATAATGTCCTTAGCTTCATTTTCACACCACTAAAAAGGAACAAAGATTCAACATTTTATTACTATCAAATGCACAAATTAAACTTCAGCTGGACAATTTCAATTACATACATTTAATTTTGTAAACCAATTACATACGTTTTTCTCATCGAACATCCTTCTCAATGAAAGTTTACATCTTTTTCTTCTCACAAAGATGTAGTGGCATTAACAGCAAACAGAATTCTACTTATATTTTTCAACAACCTGATAATATCTTTAAATGCGTGAATTGTCAGCTATGTTTGGAAATGGCCTTGTACCAGGCATGGCTGACACTCCCTACAATAGCTCCAGTGAAGTTATTTGCCTTAAATACCCACTTAGTTATGCTAAGATGCAAATCAAGAAAAGTTCAGATTGCCTAAATCAAACATTACAAGGGAAGAAACACAGAGTGACACTACATACTGTGAGCTGATAAAGGAAATATGGTTTTACTTGCCCTATTAAAGCATGACTTCATTAATTTAGTGACATATCAATCATGTTTTCATTCCCTGGTTCAGTCAGTGTGTTCTTGTGTAGCTGCCGCCAGGCACCATTTGCTACCAAACCCAATGTAAAAATCAGCAGGTTTGTTTTCTTGCCGAAGTGAGCCCTGTATTCTTGACCGGCAGCCTTGTCACCCCTTGAGACAATGGGGCCAGAAAATATAGTTCCTTATATTTTAGGATAACGTAAAACAATAATGAGGTCTAAATGAGAAGTATGAGACAAAACAGTAAAGTTAGAATAAGTAAATAAAAATATAACAAATAAGCTGTTTTTACGGCAACCTTTTCTAAAATATAGGATTTTTGGTCTATGTAAGAACTAGAAACCCCATTTTTTTTTTTTGGATTGAGACCTTCTAAGAGGTCAGACATAAATTTGTTATCTCCAGTGGCAGCACGTTCGTTTTCGGTACTGTTTAGGGAGTAACTCAATTGCCATAGACCCCATAAGGTGCCAACGAGTTTTCACAGCTGCACAAGCACTGTAAAGGAAATAAAACCTTTTACAATATATACCCACAGTTTGTCAGTTCTCTCACACAGGTTTCATGTAGCAATGGCAGTTACATCTTGTATTGACTAGAAATAAGGTAAACAATAACTGACCAGTACTAAAATAAGAACTAGATACTATATCCTGAGACATAGATAGTGGAATGAGAAAGAGAACAATATACCCTGTTGATTAAATAAAGGGTTCATTTTAAAATTCCCTAAAGGTTACTCAGATAGATATACTCATACTGAAGGCTGAAGCACACAACAACTAAAACATTGTGATAGCAACAACAAAGATGAGGACAATATGCAACATGTAAATCATATATATATACTACTTACAAATATATATATATTTTCCACACATATACTGTTAAATATAAGCGACAATGAATATCTATAATGTTTAATCATGAGCCATTCTAAACACCATATTTGGCTTTAATTTCAGGTAAAAATAAAGACAAAAATTCTCTAACATTTGGATAATTTTTTATTAACTTGGTTCTAAGCTTTCAGCTCACATGAGCCATCTTCAGAGAGGTTACAAGGACGTTAACATAAAAACATCCACCATCAGCGGCGATCTTATCTTGTGTTAACATAAAACTTTGCTAAACAACAATAACAGCAAAAGCAGTTTGTAAATTTGTAATGCAGTTCTATGACGTCACACTGCCTGAGAGCTCGAAATGATAACAGAACCATATATTTAAATGCAATGTAATGTGCTATGATCAGATTTAAACGTGATTTTATTAACTGTGGGTTGTTTGGATTTAATGTAGATAGCTCTTCAATATCTGAAGGTTCTTTTTACTGTGTGTATGAGTGAGGATTATTGTATTGTTGACTAAAATCTGTCTGATATTACCTACATGACTATGTTTTTCTAAGAAATGTTGTTTAATTGTACTCTCATCAGAAAGGTGACAGGTAAATCTATGGGAGAGTGTGGTTGTAGTAAAGATGGCTCATGCTTAATTAATCCCAAACAAAGATAATTTAAATACTAATTTGCATTAAAAAAATCAAGAACATCATTTACTCACTTTCATTTATCAGACATTGAATTATGTCAATTGGTGTCCTCCATAGCTTGCCTAGACATAACAGCTAACCTGATGAATATCTATGAGTACTCTTAAATTTCAAAGTTTTGGGACACTAATAACATTTTTTTCTTGTCAGCAAAAAGAGTAACCCAAGATGCCAAATACAGGTGGGGGATACGAAAATCAAGCAGGTACAAAAATTTAAATACCTAGAAAGTGTTCTAACAAAAGACGGAAAATGCAAAACAGAGATCCAAAGGCAAATTGGCATGGCAAAGAACGTGTTCCAGAAGCTGAGTAAAGTATTAAGACACAGGAAACTTTCACTGGAAGCAAAGAAGAGAGTATTAGATTGCTATCTGATGTCAGTTTTTCAATATGACAGTGAATGTTGAACAATATCAACAAAGATGAAGAATAAGCTTGAAGCAGCAGAAATGTGGTTTTACAGAAGGATGCTGTGGATATCATAGATCAAGCATGTGAGCAATAATGTGGTTTTGGAAAGGATGGAAACGAAAGGGAAATTAATACTGAGCATCAGGAAGAGACAACTGAAGTTCCCGGGAGATGCAATGAGGAAGGAAGGCTTGGAGAACCTGATACTAACAGACCAGATAGAGAGAAAGAGACAGAGGAAAGCAGTGGATAACATATTTGAAGGGCCTGAGCAGGTGGATGACAGAACAAGAGTTGCGAGATGTTACAGGAAAAAGCATGCTAAGAGCCACCACAGATAGGAAGATGTGGAAGGCCATGATCACCTACGTCCTGGAAGGACAAGGTACATAGCTGAAGAAGAATAAATACTTATTACAAAATAATATCCTTGTATTTGTTACAGATGTTACAGGAAAAAGCATGCTAAGAGCCACCACAGATAGGAAGATGTGGAAGGCCATGATCACCTACGTCCTGGAAGGACAAGGTACATAGCTGAAGAAGAATAAATACTTATTACAAAATAATATCCTTGTATTTGTTTTGATAAAGCCCCTCAGGATGGAATGTATCACCTAAGCTAAGTTTTCCTTTTGTCTTTATTTATGTATACTTATGTATATGTATTTTTTTTTAATCATATCACCCCGAGCAAGGCGGCAACACCACTGATGTGCAGGGGGCTACATAGGAGTAAAAAGATTGGAAAAGAGAAAACCAGAAACCGCATCCTAAACAGGAAACAAGGGATGAGCCTCTTCACCTGTTCAATAGATGTGGGTGGAGTGTGAACCGGGCGATAGTTTAGTCTATCTACTCCAATTGAAAAAAAAGTGAGAAGATTGGAAGAGAGAAAACCGGAAACCGCATCCTAAACAGGAAACAAGGGATGAGCCTCTTCACCTGTTCAATAGACGTGGGTGGAGTGTGAACCGGGCGATAGTTTAGTCTATCTACTCCAATTGAAAAAAAAGTGAGAAGATTGGAAGAGAGAAAACCGGAAACCGCATCCTAAACAGGAAACAAGGGATGAGCCTCTTCACCTGTTCAATAGACATGTGTGTGAGATAATGAGATTATCATTAATCTTATTATTACAGTTACAGAGGTCACAAATTACTGCATATGTTGTGAGCATGAATATGAATCCAGTTCCAGACTAACCTTTGTGTTTTGTGGTGCCAACATCAGCTCATGAATTTAGATAAACCTAAAGAAATATGAATCATGTGAAAGTGTCATACATTCAAATAGCAGTTCTGATCAATATTTTGACCCAGTCAAATAAAAATCAGTCGGTATCCAATTCAATTTTACTGAAGCAACAAAAACCATTACAGTCTGCTCACATTGCTTGTTGTTGTCGTGAACAGCGAATTATATTATTCAAATTTGCATGCTCAATTGATGCCTTGAATAATGAAGATCAATTGTATGGCTGGCCACCCGTACTCATGAAAGATAAAGCACTTCTAAAAGCTGGAAGATGTGTTTACCATGTCTGAATTATACTAAATTCACTTAGACTGTCAGAAAAAAATCAACCAAGACAATGTCAAAAAGTAATAGAATGAAAGTCATTCTGAAAATCATGCTTTGTGCAGAGTTTATAAAGCCATTTTGATATTTATTTTAGATTTTATTTATAAAGTATTAAAAAATGTAACTCTTGAAAAGCATATTTTACTCATAAAGGATAGATTAAATAAACAAAAGTAGTTGATTTATTAATATTTTATGTTTATTCACAACAACCATTACACATAGTAAATAAAAGTGATTCAAATTACTTAAAAGACAGAAAGTTTTTACTGAGATTATATCTTATTTCTTATGTTCTTCATAGTTTATTTTGTTTGTTTGCTTAATACAAGGCCCAAAAGCCACTCAAGAAAGAGAGAATTACTGAATAAAGATGCCGTTGTAGGGGCCTCTGTGATGCTTCGTAAATTGGCCTTGTGCCAAACATGCCTAAAGTCCCCACAATTTAAATATCAGGTTAGATGTTGAAAAATGGAAGGATAAAATATTTTGTTCCTATCTTAAAGTAAAGATTTATTAACAGAATGACAAAATTGTAAGAAAATATGAATGAAATTTTGTTAACTGAACACTATAATATATTTGTGAGAAGAAATATGTTCATTGAGAAAATTCATGCAGTTTTGTAGTTAAAATTGTTCAAAGAGAAATGTAGGTATTTAAATTGTCCTACAGAAGTTTAGAGTTCAGAATGTAAAGTCTTATGTTCCTTCCTGTTTTTGGATAGGTTAACAACAGAGTGAGAGAGAAGGTAAAACAAATAAAGAAATTTTACTGTCTTGTTGTCATTGTTGTTGCTCTCTTTGGTGGTGTGGAGTGAAAAAGAAGAAAAGAAAATTGGCAGCAAAGGTGAGATGTGAACAAGTCAGCTTGATGTTTCTTCCTTACATTGTGGTGGGATGCTATCAGATACTGCTCCCATTCTGACTGCCTTCGAAATTTTTTTGTTACATTGCCATGTGATTCCATCATCTAACTGCTCCTATGATGAACTGATTTTGTACCAGTCACCGACGTGGTTTAAATAGTAAAGCTTCTCATGTTGCTGGCCCCAGCAGGCCTTTTCACTTCTAGGTGTGAAAAAAATTTGACTGATTTCATATATGAACTTTCTATTTACCATTCAATCAGGATCCAGAATTTTGCTTTTCACATTGACTTGTGAAATTTGCTTTGGTTTGGATTTTTCCTAAATGAATCCATTTTTGCAGGTGTGCAATTTTACTTTGTTATAGTTGGGTTTTTCTCAAAAGCCACTCAAAGGAGAGGGAATTACTGAATGAAATTGCTGTGTAAGAGTGAAGTTTATGAGGTTATGCAGGGAAAATAATGGTTATCCATAAACTTGAAGTGGTTAAGATTGTAGTGATCAGGGAAAACATCTTCTTCAGAGTTTGTTTCATTAGTTAGCGATTGAGATTCTGTCTTAGTGGAACTTCCTTCTTACTAGTGAAATACAAAGGGAATTGGGATGATTCTTCTTTGGTGTTTTTAGATGTGAAAATAAGAACTTGTGAAACTAAATAATTTAACTTAAACAGATGCTTTCAATCTTGACAGTTTGAAAATTCATATCACATGAAAATCATTATACATTCTTTCTTAGAATTTTTTTTTTCTTAGTCTAGATTTTGTGTGATTTACAGGTTTCGACTACATTTAATCAATAGATACATCTATGTCAGTCCGCTGTTCGGCCAGGAAGTTTTGCATCAGATCTTTCACATTTATAAATCTACCATTTGTCTGTGCATTGAATACTGCTGCCACATCTAGTTGGGCGCTCCTGCTATTCATCTTGGAGTTCTCAACAAAATCCAAAGGAGTGTCTGCAATGTAACTGATCCTAATTTGGCAGCTTGACTTAAGTCAATTTCTCACCAACAGGACGTGTCTTCCTTCTGTCTTTTCTACAAATATTTTCACAGTTTTCTACTCTGATAAGGTTCTTTCCCTAGTATCCTGACCACATGAATTTCCACATGCTACTAGATTAGCAACTAGGTCTCACCCCTTTTACTGTCAAAATAGTAAAATATAACTGTCACTTCTACTCTAACAGTTTCTTTTCTTGCCCTTTCTGTCATATATATATAATGACCACAGTAAAATAAGTGTGAAAAAAAGCTTGTCAGATGTGAAATTCAAATTCAACTAGAAATTAGCTATCCTCTTAGAAAATAAGCAGCATTAGAATCATTAATTTTAATAAACTGTCATTTTTTTAAATGACAAAATTATTATTTGGAATTTCAAAAAGTCATTGTTAGTCGTAGTTTTGTGGGATGTGTGAAATGTTAATGTATCACAAGTAACCATGCACATAGAGGATTTACAGTGTGAATCCTTAAGGGATAAGGAAGAAGTATGGAAAATTTACAGGGTTTATCTTTAAATGAAGATTGACTCAGAGGTACAAGGAATAGAAACTTTATGTGCAATAAGATAACCTGGGATACAATTGAAATACAACAAATACATTGTCCCAAAATATAAGGCTAAAGTGAACATGTTGTCACAGGAATACAAGTTATATTAAAACAAAGTCTGTTTTACTTGTCGGATAAATATTATTAGTGAGAATGAGGAGAGCCCAAGGGTTTGGGCTAACAGCCCAGTGAAACAAAGAAGAAAAGAGAGAATTGTCTCAACGCTTGGTTTTTATGAGATCAACAACCGTTAAGTATCACATGAGCATCTACGGAAGATAACACGAAAATATCCGAACATCATTAAGATAACGGCAAATAAATGGGTCATTAGCTATAATGTAAGATCTGCACAATGGATTCAAAGGAAACATTCAGGGATGACTGGTCTCATGACTGGCATGAACTGATTAGAAGTTGCGTTCAATTCTGTATAGAATAAAGTTTCTGGGTTATTTTTACATTTTTTTTTTACTACTATTTTTTGTACATTTCATGCTTCATTTTAAATATGCATTTAGTTTTGAGAGCAGTCAAGTTTGAATGTTTGGGAAATTTTTGTTTTATGTCCCAAAGGTTTTCCCCCTTCAAATTTATCCAAAATAGCATTATTTCTGTGCAAATGTATATGCTGAACTCAAATCAACAATTAGGTATTGAAGAAACCTACCTTTTTTGCTCTGAACGTCCAGAAAAAAATCGAACTACATTTTGACTCAAACGCAGTCATGTAATTAACTGCTGAATGTCTGTCAGCATAGGACAACAAATTTTGGTCTATTTCCGGCCATTTTTCTTCCTTTACTGAAACTTCCTGTAATGAAAGTAATACACCATTGTATTTCTATGCGTATTACTTTCATTACAGGAAGTAAATAGCTGGAAGTTTCAGTAAAGGAAGTAAATCGGCCAAAATTTATTGCCTACACAAAACGTCATTCTGCAGTTAATTACATGACTTCGTAAGAGTTACAGGAGACAAAAAGTGCGAGATGAAGTTTGATTTTTTTCTGGTTGTTAAGATCAATAAAGGTAAATTTATTCAATAACTAATTATTGATTTGAGTTCAGCATGTACATTTACACAGAAATAATGCTGTTTTGGATAAATTTGAAGGAGGAAAAGCCTTTTGGACCTAAAACGAAAATTTACCAAATTTGTTTTTGTATTTTTACTTTTTAGAGCAGTCAAGGTCATTGCCGTTATTCTCATTTTAATAATCATCTCCTGCTAATTGCTGAGATGATGTCAATATTGCCTTGTTAAAGGTTTGCAGTCTTTGACTGCTCTTGTTTTGTACAGTTCTTTATGACAATGTTGTACCAATAAATTAGAAGAATGCTGGATCTCATGAAAAAACCTACATGTTTCATTCACTAAAACCAGTGTTAACCATTAATCTGAGAAGACATTTGCATACAACTGACAGTTTAGATATTTCTGAAAATGTTTGGCACCATGTATAACATCCATGTAAAAGTTTCAACATAACAAAGCTATTTAAGGATGCTCTTCAAGATTTTAGGTTAATGTTTTGTAGCAATTTGCTGTATTGTACCAAAGTACCCCTAATACAACCTATTTGATATTCAATTTCTTCATCTCTGTAAAATTTACTAGACTGAGGTACTTGAAGTGTTTAGTATTTACTAATTCTATATCCTGATTTTTTAGATGAATTCAGCAAATGAATGTACTATTAATTAATGATTTTTCTAAGATTTTATTTTTAGGGATGAAATCCAATCACACAGAAGTATTTGTATGTAACAATCTATGAGTCATATGTGACGTAGCACATTTAGTATACTATCCAGGTAAATTCCGATAGAGTCGAACTCAAAAGAACTCAATGTTAAATTCATTTATTTAATTTAACAGAGTAATATAGTTTAGAAAAGATTCCTGATTTATTACAATTTCAATGGGTAATACATATTTCACCACATAATTATGTTATATTGCGGCTCATCATACCCAAATGATACAACAATCGAACCCTAAAAATACCCACCACCAAAAAAAATATGGACATGTGAGCGTCAAAAAATTTGGAGGGGAATATTTTAAGGATATGTATTACCAATTGGTAAATCAGGAATCTTTTCTAAATTATATATATATACGAGTATAGGGTATGTATGGATGGAATAATATTACTTATCCAAAGATTTATTTCAAATTGAAATAAACCCCATGACTTGATAAGACACAAGAGGTGTCGAAACAAAATAGCTACTTTTGTAGTGATATTATAACATATCCATGTTATAATTTCTGAATAAATATATGTATGTATATATGTATGAATTGTATATCAAGTAATAATTTTTCTTTCTCTTTTTTCTTGCAGCTTTTGAATCAAAGAAAAACAAACTTGGTGTACCCACGTTTCTACCAACACCTACAAATGTCACTGTAAATACAGGAGAACAAGCAATTTTACAGTGTGCGATTGCAAATCTAGGAACAAAAACAGTAAGTTCCATTGTTTCTTAAATTGTCTGAGTTTTATCTAATAATTTCTGAAATGTTTTGCGTTCATCTTTTTCTTTATTTGCATTTTTATCACAATGCTCAGATTGTTTGGCATTGCAAAACCACTTCTTTTTCTTTTATCTGCCATGTCTTTTCAGGACGTAGGCGATCATGGCTTTCCACATCTCCCTGTCCCTGGTGGCTCTTAGCATCCTTTCTCCAGTTGCACCATATAACTCTCATTCTGTTATCTACCTGATCAGGTCCTTCAAATATGTTATCTGCTGCTTTCCCCTGTCTCTTTTTCCTTCTGTCTGGTCTGTTAGTAACAGGTTCTCCAACCCCTTCTTCCTCATTACATGTCCCAGGAACTTTAGTTGTCTCTTCCTGATACTCAGTATTAATTTCCTTTTTGTTTCCATCCTTTCCAAGATCTTGTCATTGCTCACATGCTCGATCCATGATATCCATAGCTTCCTTCTGTAGAACCATATTTCAGCTTCTTCAAGTTTTTCCTTCATCTTCGAAGATATTGTCCAACATTCACTGCCATATTGAAAAACCAACATCACATAGCAATCCAGTACTCTCCTTTTTGTTTCTATTGAAATTGTCCTGTTTCTTGACTTCTGGATTAAGATCACAGAAATGATAAATAAAATATTCAGTATTGGTGATATACCAGAAGACTTCAGTAGACCTATTTTCATAGCATAGCATAAAAAGTCAGATGCAAATGAATGTGAGATCCATCAGAGAATCACTCTAGTAAGCTACATTAATAAATTTATCAGCCAAATTCTGATGAATAGAAAAACTGAAGTAGACCAGAAATAAGGCAAGAACAGTGGTGGTTTTAATAAATACGCTAGAACAAGAATTGCAATATTTATGCACAGAATGATATAAGTAAGAGCATTACAGATGTAGAATATTCTATTCCTACATTTTATAGATCAAGCAAAAAAACAAATCAATCAAAATTAAATTATCATTTTAAATGATAAAATTATTTTATCAGTCAGTATATATATATATATATATATATATTGTCATCCGCAGACAGATCTGTTTCACCGTATCACAGCTCATCAGTACAGTTAGATTCCGATTGCTTTTTTACTGAGGATTGAAACCCGACCGAAATGGCGTCAGTCGGCGACTCTACCCCTGGGCTATGGGCGTTCGGTGGAAGTAGGCAAACTTTTTAGCGCATTTCATTATACACGCCCAATAGCTAGAAAGCTCTAATTTATTTCACTGAATGAGCAATCCATCAAGTACACACACACACACACACACACACATATATATATATATATATATATATATATATATATATATATAAGAAAGAATATTAAAACGTTTTGAGTTTAAAAATGTGTTTTTTTGACAGTATTTGTCTATTTCTACTATTATATTTTATATTTCAGACCGCCCTCAGTCCTTCATCAGAAACAAATGATTTTAAAATTTGAATTAGTATACATTACTAATTCAAATTTTAAAATCATTTAATTTATGCTATATATATATATATATATATATATATATATGTGTGTGTGTGTGTGTGTGTTTGCGTGTGTGTGTACTTGATGGATCTGTGCAAGTGGAAGGTGAAGCAACGTTTGGATGAGATACTAAGAGGAAAAATATTAAGAGCAACAAGGGAGAGGGGCAAGTGAAAATCCATGATTGCCTATCTTCTGGTCAATACAGAAACCAATTCCCATCAAAGTCCATGTCACACCTATCCTTTAAAAGATTTTCACAGATTGAGGAACAATACGTGTTGTGGACAAGCTCATTTTCTTGCCAGGTATGGTTCTTGATTCTTAGGGGAATGTGCTGTTTGATTCTACTCTCAAGCCATTGAGTGGTTCTGCCAATGTAACTGGCACTGCAGCCACCATTATATTCATAAATTACAGAATTTATTTGATGAGGGGGCAGAACATCCTTATGACTTGAGGCTAAAACAGCTTTAGCATCAAGCACAACATGCATTTCTGCAAAAAATAACATTTCTGCACATCAGAAGAAATTTGCCTACTTAGGTTTTCATCCTTCTCTCTAATCCATGGAAGTCTTAAATACACTAGGCATATATATATATATATAAATTGTTTTATGTATTTATGCTTGTATTCATATGAAGCCAGTCAAATATAATTCTTCCTGTTCATTAATTACACTTGTACAGGATATATGACAACAAAATAAAAATAAATGTTTTAGTACTCCAGAACTCTCCCACATAAGAACTTCTGGTATTTTTTCAAAGTCAATGTATAATGATTTTTTCCTTAATTTATTCAAATCTTGAAAGATTCAATACAAAATGAGCATACATGATGAAAAATGTCCCAAAAATACTAAAAACAAAGTTTAATTGCCAAAACCTTTGTGTTGAGAGGAAATACCAAAGGATTTTATGACTATTAAATTATATTTTTTGATGTGTTTTAAAACATTCAAAATTTTGGTTAAAAATGTTGCTTAATTTGCATCAGTGGTTGACCATAAATAGAAAACTTTAGCTCCTTTAGAGGTTAAAAAATCTCAGTGAGTTAGAAATTTTTGCAAAAATCAAATAATCATTGAATTTTAATGAAACTTTTAGAACTTATTCAAAAATTAATTAATTTATCTTAGAATGCTTTTTTTTTGGAAAATATTGGTAAAAACATTTTTTTACATCTGTTACCCCTACACATATTTAATTTTATGGCTAAAATCAGGGATTTTTTAGTAATTTAAAAAAAAGAACTCATTTTATATATATATATATATATATATATATATATATATATATATAAAACAGAAAAGAGCTTATTCCAGTGAGAGAAGTAATGTTTTGTTTAAAGTGTAGATTTATTGTTATTATTATTATTACTTGTTTTTTGTATAATACATTAAGTGTCTATAGTGGTATTTGTGTTGCTACATGTGTTTTGAGTCCAAAGTTGACTCTCTTCAGGCGAATAAATTTGTGATTTTACATATCGAGATTTGTTTGTCTTTTTGATGGCTGAAAACACTGTGTATATATAGATAAGTAGTCAGTGAGCAGATCAGAAAGTTCATATGTGTGCCTGTATGTTTGTTGGTTATTTTCACACTGGCTTGTTAAATTTTTCTTATTTGAGAATCATTCCCATTTCACTAGCCAGAAAATGTTTTTACACTGACTCGCAACATTTGATTTTGTCTTTTTATTCTAAAAAGTACAATTATTTGTTTGTGTGTGTGTACAAGTAAAAAAAAATGGAAATAAGGTTTGCAAAAAAAAAAAAGAAGGAAAGAGGAAGGAAAAACATGTCAGATTAGCTAACACAACAAAAAGGTTGCCAATTGGTACTGCAAGTTGAAATAAATACATGAAAATAAATTAAAGGAAAGAAAAAAAATGAAAATACATATAGGAAAGAATGGGGTCAGATGTCACCTGGCCTATTCAAATTGTTTTATTTTCAATTTGAACAGGGCCCAAATAATGTTAATGTCAAAATAAATTACATTAAAAATTTATCTTGGGAATAAAAAGAGATAAAAGAACAGGAAGTTAATCTATAATATAAATAAAATATATGGTTAATAAGAAGAAAAACAACTATTTTAAGGAATTTTAAATTTTGATTAATAATACTAAATTAAAGTTGATAAAATCAAAAACGTGTATATACAAATTAAAAGATAACACAAAATGACAACAGAACCATATATTCAAATGCAGCGTAATGTGTTATGACCAGATTTAAATGTCATTTCATTAAGTGTGGGTTGTTTGGATTTAATGTAGTTGGCCTCCAATATTTGAATCTTCTTTTTACTGTATGAGTGAGGATTATTGTATTGTTGACTAAAATCTGTTTGTTATTACCTACATGTAATAAAAGTATATATATATACTTTTCAATCTGTCTGTATTTCTTAGATGAAGTATTGTAATATTTCCACAATTTAGACTTTTGTTCTCAAGGTCACATGGCCCAGTTGGTTGAAGTAATCCAGGGACTCAATCCAAAGAGTTTTGAATTCAGTTTGGAGAGTTGAGTATAAATGGGAATTAACCAAAATTGAGATATCCAGAAACAGTATGTAACATAGAGCTAGAACAATCTACCCTTGAAGATTAAGTAATGGGTTCAGTTTAAAATTTTAACATATATCCCCTAAAGAAGGCCAGAGTGTACAAAAGCTAAAACTTTGTAAATAAAACAATAATGAATAAAGGCAACCATCTGATCACTTTTAAATGCATATAATTTCAGAGTTTTTGCATGTCTGAGATAGGTTTTTTACCAGAGCCTCAACACAAGTCTGATTTTTACTGTGAGGCATTTCAAGCGCGTAGATCCAGGCAAAAATTTCTCACAGACCTTGCATAGACAAGGTCAGGTTCTCGTTTATTTTCTTCAGATGAGACTCTGCCTCCCAGCATAGCTTCTTCTAGGTTCCTTTCTGCCCAAAGGCAGAAAGTGTGAAAAGGATAGAATTTTGAATATCTGAATGTATATTTTAGCATGAAAAGTTAGTGTTACTTTTTATTGGCTTGTGTATAAAGGTGTTTGGATAAGTCTGTTTCCTGACATGAATTCTGTTTAATTGTTGATCTGAAATTTTCTTTGTATAGTGTTCAATCTGTATATGCACTGAATAAAGTGCATTAACAAGGAAAGAATTTGGATCGAAAAATTTATAATTTGTTGTCTAAAATAAATACTCTTTATCGTTACGCTACAGATTATTGATATACACAGGCAAGTATAAGGATTATAACTAAACTTTTAAAGTGCTTTTTGCAACTGCTACATTCTACGGGATATGCGCTGTGGTGCGGGATGTGCATTGTAGTGCAATGGATATCAGCTCAGAACGAGAAATTGGGGAGCAGAGTTCAAATTCCAGTTGAATCCATTGCATTCGCTTACTTGCAAATACCCTTGGGAAAAGTACTAATCTGTCTCTTCCTTCCAATTATAGGTTACATAACAGGACGGATTGGGTTCTATAGCCTTGACTGGCAACCAGTCTATTGCAGAAAGCAATGGCAACCTACTGCGAGATAATCTTCTGCCCAGTTAGTCATGTCTGTTTTGAGACATGATCGCCCAAGTGTGTTTCACATAAGGCACTTAACTGACTGACATTTTTTTTTATAAATAACATATTTTGAAACACATTACTTAGGTTTCACTTGCCAAACTAAATATATAATCTAAAATATATAAATAAAGGAATAATTCAAGTAAAATATAGTTAAAAATTCAATAAAGATTACCAGTGACACTTGAATTTGGATAGGTTTTGATTACATGATTGAATACTACATTGCCGCTGGGCAATTTGGCTTTTAGATTTTTGCCAAGGAGACAGCCTTAGGCACATGAAATATTTTGATGCCAACTTTTTAGTTCTAATTATTTTAAGTTATTAAGTTATTCTAAAAAATTGTTTATAGAGACTTTCCATGAACATCAGAGTTTGGGGTGCAAGCCTAAGTAAAAAAAAAAAATTAAAGACAAGTTGCTGAATTTTTGTAGGAGACAGGCCCTCTCTAATTAGATGACATGGGTAACAGTCATTTAATTTATGTTTGCAATTGTGCCATATTAACCTCTGTAAATATGAGAGAAAGAGAAATGTGTCTTTCTCATTTCATATCTGGTATGCAGTAATAACCTCACAACTAGTGCTGTTACCTTAGTTTCTGTAGCTAGTAGACTATTTACAGAATAGTGTCACCAGCCACTGCCAAACTGGTTTTGAACTAATTAATGCTAAAGAGTTATCTTGTTCAATTTTTTACAATTATGTTTAGCCTGTACAAGGAGAAAGAGCCACTAAGATAGAGTGTTACAGAGCAAGAGGCACAGTTTATTGTAGATATGGGGAAGATAACGATTAACTCTAGATAGGTTAAGATTGTAGGGATAAGAGAAGCATCCTCTTGGGAGTTAGTTCCACAAAGTAGTAGCTACACGTATACACAACATATGATTTTCATTTTTGTTGATGGCAAATAATTGAAAATTCAAGTTTTTTTTTTTTTTTTAGATAACCACATAAATTATTTTGCATACACCCATTTAAGAAGTCCTGATATCTTGATTAGGGTTTTTTTTAATTCATGGTTAGTTGACTGTTGCAAATGCTCGAATGATATATTTGATTCTTTGCTAAGTGTTTCTCGCATTTTTTTAAACTAATGTTTATCCAATACTAGTCTTAAGAGCCATTCATTCAAGAGTGTTACTGAATTAGGTTTTGCATATATATATATATATATATATATATATATACACTACTGGCCATAATAATTAGGCCACCCTAGTTTTTTTAAAGAATGATGTATTTCATATAGTATTTATTGCCAAGTGAATAATTGTAAATGAAAATAGAATGGTTCTTTTGTTAATACTGCACAGAAACATGTGCATCAAATGAAATTATAAAATATTTAATAATTACCTATATTGCAGTACTATTAATTTAAAAATTGAAAAAAAAATAGGGTGTTTTGGACGAGTTCAACTTAGCTTTCTTGCCTTGTCAATAATAACAAAAGAATCATTCTATTTTTATTTAGAATTATCCACTTGGCAATAAATACTAAAAATAGTATGAAATACATAATTTCTTTTAAAAACTCAGGTGACCTAATAATTACAGCTGGGAGTGTATATGTAATGCCATTATATAAAAGGACATAATAGAAAGTTGATATTATC
Source organism: Ascarosepion bandense (assembly GCA_037127315.1). Lineage (NCBI taxonomy): Eukaryota > Metazoa > Mollusca > Cephalopoda > Sepiida > Sepiidae > Ascarosepion > Ascarosepion bandense. The sequence goes on along the minus strand of JBBBDQ010001439.1, from coordinate 4,631,483 downwards.
AAGGTGAGGAATATTTATGCTATTTACATTGTTTGGACTGATGTCCTCATCTTTATTGCCATATTCACAATGTTTCAGTCATTGTATAATCTGTCCATTGTGTAATCTGGCCGTCTTCTCTGACTAGAGCTTATAATGGTTTAAACATCATGAATGTGACAATGTTAGATGGGGGCAATAGTCTGAACGATGTAAATAATGTAAATAATTAAAATACCTCATCTTAGAAATATAGACCAAGAAGAAAGACGATATATAGCATTTGATTCATCATTTAAAGAGGTTAAAATTATAGTGTTCAGTGAAACATCTAAGCAGGAGTTTGTTTCATAAAGTAGAAGTTCTTGGGGAAAAAGCTAAATGGGACCTCCTCCTTACAAATGGAACATAGAGGAAATGTGGATGAGCTTACTATGTGGATGTAGAATAGGTCTGAAGTGGTGGAAGTCAAGAGTAGGACTCATCTGTATGTTTACCATGGAAATAGCAATAGATTGCAGTATTGTATCTATGGGAAAGAGGCTGTGGGGTTGAAAACAAATTCATACTGCTAGTTTAGATTTGATGGGATTATTTTTATTAGAAACAACAAGGTTTGCAGTTTTTCATTTTCTGTAATATATTATGAAGTTTTCATGTTTTTGAGGAATTATCCTATATATATATATATATATATATATATATAACACGGTCATATCATGTTGAATACACCGGTTCCCGCTCGATCACCAAAGTTAAGCAACATTGAGCCTGGTCAGTACTTAGATGGGTGACTGCTTGGGAATACCAGGTGCTGTAAACATTTATTGACAGATGGTGCGGTGGATGTTGGCTTGGAAGGGGAAATCGGTGAGTTGAGTTCCAATTCCAGTCAAACACTCTGCATTCACTTACGCACTGATACCCTTAGGAAAGATATTAATCCGTCTCTTCCCTCCAGTTATGGGTTAAATAACTGAGGTCTGCTGTTTATGTGATCTGTGGCGGAATTCTGCATCGGTTGTTTGTTATCAGCAGTTTCAAAAAGTGTGGATGGTGCTACATTAGCCTTCACCACTCTAAACAATTCTTTGTGTGGCAGTCTAACTGAGTTAGGCACTCATACGTCGAAATCAACAGGAGTGTCCATAATATATATATATATATATATATATATATAATACACTGTTTCACTTTTAGATTTCTTTCTGATTGGCTTGAGATGTCTGTCTCTAAATTAAATTAAATCTATTGTGTCTTTCCAGCCTCGTCTGTTTACAATGATCTCCTTTCAAAATGTAATTCTCTAAAAGAGATGTTTTTGCGGAGTGAGGCACATCATTATTTATTGTTTATGAATAAAGGCCATCACTACTTTTCAGTACAACTTTAGATTATTGTTTCTCTTTCAGGAAAGGTTTGAGTCCTACATCTTGGAACGCTTAGTAAAGGATGATTTTTTTGTTCAAGGCCATTCTTAACCCAGCTATGAATACCTATGACAATCAGCATATGCTCCCTTATTTTCAGTACACTGGCCTTAGAAGGGAAAGCAGGTAGGCCAGAGGTAATATACAGTGCTCAATTCCAGAGAAACACATCTTCCAATAAGATTGTTACTTACATCATATACTGCCAATTATATGGTTTATTTAAGATATCAAAGGATTTCATGTCTACTTAAATTAATCCCAAAAGAAGCAGTACCAACAAGTTTAATTAAAACTAAATCATCCTAGCGGCTATTCTGACTAAGATGACTATGTTTTCCTGGAGAAATAGACTTTCAAGAAGACTTATAAAGATTTAAAAGCAAATCTATATAAAAAAATCAACCCTCTTAAGGAAACAAAATATCTATGTCTGCAATTATTTATTTATTTATTTATTTATTCAATCTTTCCAGAAAGTTTTTGGAAAATATTTTTTTTTTAATTAAATAACTTAAGGAAAAGAAAATTGTCTTCAAGAATTAAAAATACTGCATAGGCTATTGTTATCCAATGGCTGATTTTTTTTGTTTCATTGACTAACTTTTTGGAAATCACTGCCAGCAAATTCTTGGTTTCAGCACAAAATTATGCAGTTTTTAAAAAGAAATTTCCCAATGAATTTCTTTTTCTTTCTTTTTTTTTTTAATTCAATGAAATTGTCTTTCCTTGACTATCAGCAATTCCACTTGGCATTATAATCAGCAGACATCATTGAAAAGGGGGTATTCCATTCAACTGCCATATGCAAATAATTTTTTAAATGTTTCCAAGAGATTCCATTTAAGTATTAGCGTCTTTTACTATACTTTTAAGTCATTTTTTTCTTTTTTTTTTAATCGTTTCATTTGAAATTCTCTTGTTGCTTTTATATTCAAGCCAACAGTAAAATTATCAGCAATCTTAAAACTATTTGCATTTGGGGTTTATTAAAAAAGAGGGGTTGAGGATAAAAGTCAGGTAGAGAGAAGTCATAAACCTTAATGTTGAGGAATAAATATCAGCTGAGCTTATGCAAAAGGTGGAGCAGAACAAAACATTTACAAAAGAAAGCCTCCCTCAAGTTAAAACATAAAAAAATAAACCCAATCTTCATCTTTGACAGATTGTGCCACTCACTTAATTATTTCACTCGTTGTATCTTTTTATTTATCAGATCTTATTGTCTTATTGAAATATTATTAACAGCACTATTTAGTCTTCATTTTTCTTATAACTACAGAAATCTACTGTCTTATTACTACAGAATCACAAAGAATTTTGTCACAAGAAAGAAAAAACAAGTGTAACTCTAAAAGAAAATAATTATTTAAATGAGATTTTGAATGGGTTGGTCACTTTTTTGTTTTATCATCATTTCACTCTAGCAGGACCACCTCTGATGCACAGTGGGTTACAGTGAGAGTAAAAAGAAGAGACAGAGGCTGACAAAGAAAGGATAAGAGATAAGAGATGGATGGGGTTTTGGAAGGTAGAAGGTGGTAGCTAATATTGCATTTAAACTTTCAGAGATTGTCTGTAAATTGGGCATTATTTTGGTGCATGCTTTTTTACCACATGAGATATGACATTTCCGTCCTTCAATATGGCAGTGAATGCTGGACAATATCATCAAAAATGAAGGAAAAACTTGAATCAAATGAAATGTGGTTCTACAGAAGAATGCTGCGAATATCATGGATTGAGCCATGATGAGGTCTTAGAAATGATGGAAACAAAAAGGAAATTAACACTGAGCATCAGGAAGAGACAGCTGAAGTTTCTGGGACATGCAATGAGGAAGGAGGGCTTACAGAATCTGATACTAACAGGCCAGATATATGGAAAACTAGACAGGGGAAAGCAACGGATAACATATTTGAAGAACCTAATCAGGTAGATGACAGAATGAGGGCTGCATGGTGTAACAGGAGAAGGCGTGCTCAGAGCCACCAGAGATAGGGAAACGTGGAAAGCCATGATTGCCTACATCCTGAAGGGACAGGGCACATAGAAGAAGAAGAAGGCTGGTTTTATAATATTTTGATGTGCATTGTGAAGTTGTGGATATCAGCTCAGAATGAGAAATCGAAGAGCTGAGTTTGAATTCCAGTCAAATTTGTTTAAATCACTTACACACAAATACCCTTTGGGTAAGGTATTAATCCATCTCTTCTCCCTCCATCTATGTGTTGAATAGCAGAACAAATTTGATTCTATAGCCTTGGTTAGCAACCAGTCTACCATAGGAAGAAATGGTAACCTACTGTGAGGAATTCTGCCTAGTCAATCATGAATTGAAACAGAAATGATCACTTAAGCATGTATTACGCATGACAATTAACTGACATTCTAATATTAGGACACCAGGTTTTACAATTTTTCAAGTTTGTGTCTAATCTTTCAGTCCTCCATTCTATGTTATTGTGAGAATTGATTTTTCATCATTTGTACTTTCAACTTGATTTATACTGATTGCTTAATAGACAGTGGGTAAGTGACTGAACCTGAGCAGTCAGATCAGGACAGAAAATGTTGCCGATTCTTTTTTGGATCTTATCAAGTAACTCAAAGTAAACAGCAGGGGCACCAAAACATATGTAGCAGCAATATTCTAAGCATGGATAAATGGTAGATTTATATATATGCAAGATTGTTTTCAGAGAGAAAAATTGTCTCACTTGAAACAGTGAACTGAATTTCTTAGCTTTTGATTTTGCAATGTATTCAATATGGACACCAGGTTTTTCAATTTTCCTATTTTGTGTCTAATCTTTTAGTCCTCCATTCTATGTTATTGTGAGAATTGATTTTTTCTTCATTTGTACTTTCAACTTGATTTATACTGATTGCTAGACATTTCTCTATTGTATTTTAAACATTAAGTCTAAGTCATAAAGTAGTACTGCACAAGTTAAAATGGCATATACAATTCTTTCTTTAAGTCATATTGGAGCTTACCAATTTTTTTTGTTTAGCCTTCAGTTTTATACCAGTCAAAAATGAGTCAGATTTTTCAAAAGGTAACCATTTTTTCTTTGTTTTGCTTGTGGAGGTGGGCTATGTTATTCTGATGCCATTTTATGTATCACGTTAATGTTTTGCCATGATGGATAACTATTATGACAAGTGACAAAATGTAATATGTGCTTATTTGTAGCAACCAATGACATGACTAACTTTGACTGCTAGTAGGCACTATGCTTTATTGAAATGTCATTGATCTCCTCCTTCTCCTACAGAAAATAGTTAAAGAAAGTGGAAAGAAACGAGTGCAAGAAAATCGAATGCATGGTCATCAGTAAACTGAGGAATACAAAATGCCAACTACAGGCTTGAGATACTAAACTCAAGCAGCTACAGAAAATTGAATACATGGAAAGTGTTCTAAAAGAGAGTGGTAGGTGCAACACTGATATCTGAAAGCACATTGGCATGACCAAAGATGCATTCCAGAAGTTGAGTAGAGTATTAAGAGACAGGAAAATTTTGCCGGGAACAATTAAGAGAGTGCTGAATTATGTGATGTCTGTCCTTCAATATGGCAATGAATACTGGACAATCTCATCAAAGATGAAGTAAAGACTTGAAGCAACCAAAATGTGGTTCTACAGAAGGATGCTGAGGATACCATAGGCCAAACACATAAGCAACAACAAGGTTTCGGGGAGGATGGAAATGAAAAGAAAATTGATACTTAACAACAGGAAAATATAGCTTAAGTTTCTGGGACATATAATTAGGAAGGAGTTATTAGAAAATCTGATACTTAGGGGACAGACTAATTATTAGGCGACCCCAATGTTTTGAAAAAATAATATATTTCATACTATTTTTTAGTATTTATTGCCAAGTGAATAATTGCAAATGAAAATAGAATGCTTCTTTTGTTAATACTGCACAATAACATGTGCATCATATGAATTTATAATAATCTAATCATTACTTTTACTGCAGTTTCATTAATGAAAGATTGAAGAAAATTTAGGGTGATTCAGATGAATTTATCTTTGCTTCCTTGCCTTGTAAAATTTTGAAAAGTAATAATAACAAAAGAATCATTCTATTTTCATTTAGAATTATCCATTTGGCAATAAATACTAAAAACAATATAAAATATATCATTTCTTTTAAAAAACTGGGGTGGCCTAATAATTATGGTTGGTAGTGTATGTACAATTATTATTTCATATCTGTAATTTAGAGAAGTGCCATTAATATATCCAGCCTTGTTTGGACACTCATACCTCTTTTTTGTGTTATTAGGCTGAAACATTATTAACAGCACTATCTAGTCTTCATTTTTCTTTGTTAAGTGTAATCCATGAGAAAGAAGGAATGCTTTTTAAGCTAGAGCAATTATGACAATTCTTCTTCAAACTTTGTAGACTGATACTACAGGATGATGAATAAAAACTTCATGAAGTAACTGAAACTACATCATTTCAGGACTTTCAACAGGATCAAAAATTAAAATGGATATTACATGTAACTCAAAGAGAAAATAATATGATATGATAAAGATGTTGACTTTCTACACTTGAGAAACTTATTTTTTTGAAAAACTGTTTTAAGAGAAATATTTTATAAATTTCACCTGGCAATAGTATTGGCTGCTAGGCTAGTGAATGCTAATTGTTTTCTTATAATTAAACGGTTAATATTATCATCAAAATCATGAGCATTTTCCTATCTCTTAATACTTATTTCAGCTTTTGGAAAGCCTCTTTTGCTATTTCATTGTGCCTTTACATAATCTATACCATTCATTGGTGAAAGAATCATTTTCTTTTGCTTATTTATTTATTTACATTAAATAATATTCCAAAAGAAAAAATAGGACTTATTTCTTCAGAAGCAGTAGCTGAGTGTCCATATTTGCACTCAAAAAGCGAAAAGAAATGACTTAGCAAAACAAATCTGTATTGTGTCATTGACTGATGTTCACAGAGTATTAAATGTTGCATTTTATTGGATGGAACAGATTGAACTCAACAAGAAGCAAATGGGCCAGACAACTGTCAAATTAAAGGCACATTTTATAAGTAGTCAGGGGAAAAAATACTCAGATACATGCAACCAGAATGATTAAGAATATGTTGTCTTTTTCTTATTTTTTTTAGCAAAACCAAGCAAATAATAAAACATTTTTGCCTGTTACAAATGGGATTTCTTTTTCTTGTTTTTTTTTTTGTTAAGCTCTTATAACATGCAATGGCAAATACATATTCTAGGTTTTGTAAAACACACTAAGAATGATTCTTACAGATATTATGGGTCAGGAACTCACTTTTTACTAAATCTATGCAAATCTGAAGTACCACTCAATGTAGACAGTTACTGAATTAATATTTTGTATGCCTGTAAGTGAAAGAAATAAATGAACACTATGAGGATATGTAGGATGGATAATGGTTGACCATAAACAGGAAGAATTTAAGATTGTAGAGATCAGGGAGACAATATCCTTAGACATTAGCAGTGGAACAAGAACATTTTACCCCAATAAATTAAAAGGTTCAGTTCAGAATTCCCTGTAAGTTAATCAGATTGATATACAGCTGAGGAAGGCTGGGGGGAACAATGGTTTAAATGTTTTCCCATTTGGGGAAAACTTCTCAACAACACTCTGAAAATGTCTTCACTTTGAAATAAGACTCCTTCTGACACAACTGACAGTATTTTCACATTAAGAACAAGGTAGAAATTTTTTTCCCCTGTTTTGGCCTTTGGGGTAAAACTTTCCTGAGTTAGTTTCTTGATAAATTCTGGAATGGTTCCAAAAGTAATAAAAAAATAAATAAATTGTCTAAAACTTTTCACAGACATAAGAAATATTTTTCTTATTCAAAGTCATTTTTTTTAAGTCAAAAGTAATGGCTGAAGCAGTTGTGTATTTCTAACCAAGTGTTCAATCCTTGGGAAAAGACACACTATTAAATGCTCAATACAAGAATTCTTTACAAAGGGAACTGATGCAGTACAGTCCACTTATATCCATCAACCATTTTTCAAATAAAACTATTTTAATAATGATTTATGAAAAAGAATTTATTGCAATCTAAATCTAAACTTATTTATAAATGGAACTTTGTCTCTGTGTGTGCGTATGTGTGTGTGTGTATCCATTACCTATAGACTCCAAAACGGTTGAACCAATTTTCTTGAAAATTTACACAGTTGTACTATAAGCCACTGTGAGTGTTCTTAGCTAGGTTTTGTGTCAAGGCACCCCCAATAAATATTGAAAATCGATAATAAAAAAAATCGGGTTGGAGAAGAAGTGGTCCAATTTTAATCAAATTTGATACACTCATAGACAAAGACATAAGAAATGATATTCAGAAGTTTCAAGGTTTCAGTTCTTACAATAGTGCAGAAAATTGATTATATATATATATATATATAAAAGGCAAGATGTTTGTGTTTGTGTGTGTGTGTGTTTTTTTTTATCTATCTGTATGTCTGTATTTTTTCAGCCCTTTTATTTTAGTTTTTGCTTCATGTTTGGCTCTAAGTAGGTATAATTGAAGTTCTTAGTCTCAGCCATGATTCCATTTATTAAGAGGACGTATTTAGCCTTCAAAATTCAGTTTACGACAAAAAAACTTATTTAATATCGATACCAGGAAATCAAAATTTGACTTACATCCATTCATTTTTCTTTCAGTCTATGGTTTCACTTTAACTGGAAACAACTATTGCTTTTTAGTCTTTCGTGCCAACGTCCAAAGAGTCTGAGCTCAAGGACCATGAATTAGGTTTAAAGCTTTCATTACACCTGAGCAATGCCGGGCTATACTGCTAGAGGTTTATAAAAGTATAATGTAACTGTGTCTTGATATGCTTTTTAAACCATTGCAATAACAAAATTATAATATTATGGTCTACTCTGAATTGAGCAATCATTATAAAAGTAAATGCTTGAACAGTGGGTTTTTAATCTACGTGTTCTTTCACTTTCTTGTAATATACATGTATATAAATATATTGTGTGTATTTAGGCAACATTTTTTGTTGATGCATGTTTCATTAAATAATATAGAAAAGTTTTGTCAATTTATTTTATTCTTTTCATATTGTCTGATAAGCTTAATAGCATTATTGTGGAAAGAAAAAAGAAAATCACAATATTTATACATGTTTTTTTAATTAATCCTTTCTGAGCTTTTGGCTTACATCAGCCATTATCAAAGATGACAATTATATTGAGTGTATTAAACAGTTTGCAGATGAATGATAGTAGTAGTCATCTATTTTGTTTGCATGGAAGATTTTCAAAGCAACAGCAAACATGTGCATGCATGCTGTAAGCGAAAATTGCACTACAGCTTGTGACATTACACATGACCACGTGACGCAAGGGGGGACGAAAACCATTGGGATATATATATATATATATATATATATATATATATCAGCATGCAGTGTGGGTATAGAAAAATCCAAACAAGTGTCTTGTACTTACAGTGGTAGGGAAACTCTCTAAGAGAGCTCTAAATATATATGTATATAAATACATATATAGCAAATATAAGAAAAATTAAGGGAGACATATTATTTCATGGTAAATCAAAAGAATAGGCCTATTTCAGGCAAATCATCATCAGCTTCCGTCTTTGTTTTTACAATATTTTATTTTTTAGAATAACTTCATGTATAGTGCAAAGTCTTTGAAACTTTTTATTATGTATGTTAATAAAATAAAATGTATAAAAACTAAAATATCCTTTTAATCTTTGAAATGATTTGTGAGCATTTTTGTAGTTGCCAACACTGTTTGTTCATAGATACAAAATTTAGAATAAAGACCATTTCGTCTTTTTACCTTGATAAAGTCCATCACAGGATAAAATGCATAGGTGATTTAAAATACAGTTTTCCTCTTGTCTTTATTTTATTTAACCATCCTGTCCTTAATCTCAGATCATAACTGAGCATATTTTTACACATATATATATGTATATATATATTTATATCTATATGTATATTTATATGTGTGTATATATATATATATATATATGTGTGTGTGTATATGTATGCATAAATATACATATATATATATATATATGTATATACATATGTATGTATATATATATGTATATACATATGTATATATATATATATGTATATACATATTTATGTATATATATATATTTATGTATATATATATATATTTATGTATATATATATATATGTATATACATATTTATGTATATATATATATGTATATACATATTTATGTATATGTACATATATGTATATATTTATTTATGTGTGTATATATATATATATAAATATGTATATGTAAATATGTTACTACTTCTCATAAAATATTGTTCAATGCAATATAACAGAGCAATTAAGTATATAATAATAAATATACATATTATCTTACATTTACAGAATAACTGTTTTATGTGCTATGCAATCATCAGGTGCATATTATGAGATCATATGTTCGCAATATCATCAGGTGCATATGATGAGATCATGTGATCACAATATCATCATGTGTATATTGAGCTCAAATATACATCTGATGGTTGCATAGTATATGAAACTATGAGTTGTGCTATGGACATAGGATAATATGAATATATATATTTTTTTTTCAAGCAAATTTACTCAGGCAAGACAATAAACCTCCTAAAACACAAAAAGTTACATGTGGAAAAATAAGTAAATAGAAACATTAAGAAAAAAATGGGAAGAAAAAGAATAATCAGGAGGACAGTAGATAATGACTGACATTGCATCTCAATTTTTGAAGTTTAAAGTTGGCAGGAAAGGAAAATGTTGGAAAGGAGTTCCACAAGCAAGAATTTCAAGAAAAGAAACTGTTAGCATAGAATTTATGGTTACATCTAGCCAGCTCAACTGTAAATTGATAAGATCTTGATGCCAGTCTAGGACTAGGCTAAAATTCAAAATGTCTGTGAACCACAGTTAAGAACTCACCTAAATGAAGATAAAATTATTTACCGAAAAGGCACAGAATGACAGCCTTACAGTGGTGGGAAATGGTCTGAAGCGAAGCTGTCATACCAGCACCAATAAATCTTGCTGAATCTCCTTTGAATTTTATCAAGAAAGCACCAGACTATATGTTGCAGCAATATTCTAAGCATGGATAAATGGTTCACTTACAGATATGTATGATAGATTCTGGAGAGAAAAATTGTCCCTCACAACACAGTGGACTAGTTTTCTTAGCAGCTAACCGAGCAATGGATTCAATGTTGTTGTGCAGTGGATATTGACTCAGAAAGAAAAATCAGTGAGCCAAGTTCAAATTCCAGTTGAATTCCTTGCATTCACTTATGTGCAAATATCCTTGGGAAAGGTATTAATCAGTCTCTTCCTTCCAGTTGTGGGTTAAATAGCAGGACAGGTTGGGTTTTATAGCCTTGGGCAGCAACCAGTCTACTGCAGAAAGTAATGGCAACCTACTGTGGGATAATCTTCTCCCCAGTCAGTCATGTCTCTTTCGAGATATGATCATCCAAGCGTGTATCATGTATGGCACTTAACAGACTGACTGACTTCATGTCACTTGAGAAGGCATAACATGTCACTTTCCTGGAGGTTAAGCATTAGCCGTGCTGATTGAAGACAGAGAAAGGTCTCTTAGATGATTGCTGGAGAAAAGTATTTATCTAAATATATACAATTTTTCATTTCCGAACAAGTTTTATTAAACAATAAACAGTGAAACTATACCAAGGTAAACATTTTATTTAGTTTTTTTAGGATGCTGCGGATATTGTGGACTGAGCATGCAAGCAATGATGTAGTGTTGGAAAGAATGGCAACAAAAAGGAAATTAATACTGATCATCAGGAAGAGACAACTGAAGTTCCTGGGACATGCAATTAGAAAGGAGAGCTTGGAGAATCTGATACTGACAGGCAGATAGAAGGAAAAAGTGACAGAGGATGGCAGCGGATAGCATATTTGCAGGGCCTGATCAGATGGATGATGGAACGGGGGTTGCAAGGTGTAACAAGAGCAAACATTCTAAGAGCCACCTGGGATAGGGAGATGTGAAGAGCCATGATTGACTATATGCTGAAGGGACAGGGCACATAAAAGAACTTAAGTTATTGTATCTATCTGAGTAATTTTGACTGTCACTACAGTCATTATCAAGAATAGTGTTATTAGTTTTATTAGATCAATAAAAGCAGCCATATTATAAGGCCTTGATATCAACCATGATTAGCAATATGCTTTTCACAGTACATTTTATTGTTTCTGAGGACCAGAAAACACATTACTTTATTTTTGTTAATGTTGTATGGTAGATGATAGGTGCAATAATAAAAGGCTATGCAAAAATACAGGCCACCAGTGCAAAATTTCACCTTTCAGCTCTTTTAAGTTAAAAAAGATTTTTTTTTGTGAAAAGTGCTCATTAATTTTATAGGAAAGACAAAATATCAGAATACAGAGTTAATAATTAGTGTTATTTCCTTTGGCTAGAATAATTGCCTCAATTTAATGTAGTTTTGAATGGAACAAGGTCCAGATTTTCTCATTAGGAATTCATTGCCATTCTTCTTGACAGTAATCTCAAAGCTCTTGGTGATTGCATGGTTTTTGTTGAAACGACTCATTCCCTCATTCCCACCACACAAGTTCAATTATATTGAGATCAGGATTGTGTACTGGCCCGTCTTCCAAAAATTAAAAATGTTCATCCACAAGAAACCTTTTTGTTGCACACGATAACTGTCATACTGAAATTTTTCTCTGACTCTGTAGTCTGGCAGGAGATTAGACTGTAGTAAACTAATAGAGTTTTCACTGTTTAGGTTTCCCTCAGCTTTAACCAATTATTTTCCAACATTGTTTTTGATGAATCCTCACACCATTACATGTCCATCACCAAATTCTACCAACATTGTGGTGTATCTGGCAATTCTTACTGCTGCCAGTTATGGTCAGGTGCCCCTGCCATTCTCCTCAGTGTTCTTGATAAGCTCCAAAGGAGAGTCTGTAATGTGATAGGTACTGATCTGGCGACTCGACTGCAGCCACTTTCCCATCGTCGAAATGTGGCCTCCCTCTGTCTCTTCTATAAATACTTTCATGGCTTCTGCTTGTATGAGCTTAAGTCACTGATGCCTCCTCAACAGGTGTTTACCCGTGCAACCAGACTGGCAACTGGGTCCCACCCATTCACATTCAGGTTAGCCAAATGCAGACGACAATTCTACTCCTGCAGCTTCCTCTCTCGCACTTCCCGCCTGTGAAACTCGCTCCCGTATTCTTGCTTTCCTGACGGCTACAACCTCCAGAAATTTAAATGCAAAGTTAATACTCATCTACTAACCACTGGACTCTAGCTCTCTCCCCTCCCCTGTATAACCTTCACTTTCTCTCCGCCTATGTATCTGTCATTGCACCTGCTTTCTCAGCTTTCTATTGTTCCTTTCTAACTAGCTTGTACTCCTCACTCTTTTCTAATTAATCTTTTTACATTGATGTAACCCCCTGCACATCAGTGGCGTTTCTGCCTTGCTTGGGGTGAAATGATTAAAAAAAAAAAAAAATTATTCTCTTGCCTTAAATTCTCACTCTGCTACATTGATCAATAAAATATACTCATGTTAGATGTTTTTATAACCATTTCAGTCATCTATTCCAATGTTTCTCCAGCAATTTTTTTGTTTATCTAAACCAAAATTAATTTGTTTTTTGTAATAAATTGCAAACGCAAATTCTACTCCAGCAGCTTCTTTTCTCGCACTTCCCGCCTGTGGAATTCCCTTCCGTTTACTTGCTTTCCCAACAGCTACAATCTCCAAGAATTTAAATGCAAAGTCAATAGTCATCTCCTATCTCACTAACCTGCATCCTCTCTCTCATGCTCCCTTCTTCATCCACTCCACTCTCATCAGTATTCTTATCCTTCTCTTACCCACTTCCTGACACCCTCTATAACCTGTCACTCTTTCTCATAACTTTCCTCGTATGTAATCACCTGCAAAACAGTGGCAATAAAATGCCTTTCTTGGGGTGATATGATTATAAAAAAAGAAAGAGAAAAAATACTCAGCATAGTGTATCAACAGAAACATCAATGATATGACTGCATTTACTTCTCATTAGTCTGACTGTTAATTTTGGATTGATACTGAAACTTTCACAACCATTCTTTAATGTCTCCTGTCTAACTTTTTTTAGTCTCCCAGATTTCTTTGCACTTAAAACACTTTCAGTAGTAGCAGAAAATATCTTATGGAAAGTTTGAACAGTTTCTGTAAATTCTCAGCTGCCTGGCTATCTTTTATTGAATGAATGTCCAACTACAGTGACTTGTTAAGGTATGTTACAATCATATTAATAAGATGTAACAATTCGTACATAGAAATTTTCATATTATTAGATCTTTATCATATCAGATCTTTCATTGGCCTAATAGTTTTGCAGAATCTTTTTTTAAGTTTCAAGCTGTATATCTACTATTTCCCAGCACCTATAAAAATGCTTTAATTTATGTTTCAATCTTCAATATTCTCAGAATCAA
>JBBBDQ010001439.1:4555000-4615000 GCA_037127315.1 Ascarosepion bandense | reverse complement strand
TAATTTGAATCATAACTATGCAGTATTTTCTTTGGATATATTTACTTTTTTGTAATTTCTGATAGCAAATCACCATATTTATATTTTCCTTTCACATTTTTTTATGAACAGATCTCATTCATTTGATTATAGATATATATTTTTAAATTTTATTAACTGTCAAAAAAGTTTAAAAACATTTAACTGCAGTGTTTATAAGTAGCAAAGTTGCCATGACAACAACTTTTTTCTGAGAGATTTTTTAGTTGTTTGATACTCTTACAGAGACAGAAAAAAAATTAATGTCTAACTGGTAAAAATGCCATCTTATATACTTTGTTCAAATATTCCCTCTCAAGAGTCATTTATTTATTTATTATATATATATATATATATATATATATATATATAGTCTGTGTGATGTTTGTAATAATATTTCCATCGTGGCTATTTTTATCACCATATTTTGACCAATTTGTTCTTTAACTTCCCTCTAGTAATTATTTTATTTCTAATTTTTTTCACTTTTATTGATATTTCTAAATGTGGCTGTCAAAGCTTCCGGCAAGCAGCCGTATTTATTCTACCACTCGACAGATGCAAAAGTATGACACCGTCTTTCTCTTTGTCTCTCTCTATGAGAGTAGGTGCCAAAATGTATCTGGTTTCATCAACCATCCCTTTATCCCTCCTCTTGCTTAGTGGAATGAAGACGTAATGGATAAAAGTATGTTTCCACCCCAAGCTAAAATGACTGTTGATCTTGTAATTTGCTTAGAGGCATCAAAGAATCGTTAGTTAGTTCAAGTAAATTTTAACTACAAAGTCTTCTTCTTCTATGTGCCATGTCTTTTCAAGATGTAGGTGATCATGGTCTTCCATATCTTTCTAGCTTTTGTAGCACTTAACACACTTTCTCTTGTTACCCCTCTTAAACCCTGCTCTTCCATCCACTTGCTCAAGTCCATCAAGTATGTCATGCATTGCTTTCATCTTTCTTTCTTGCCCTCTATCTGTCCTGTGACTATAAGATTCTCCAAGCCCTCCTTCCTCATAGCATGTCCCAAAAACTTCAGCTTTCTCTTCCTAATGTTAAATATACGTTTCTTTTTAATTTCCATTCTCTCCAAAACCTTGTCCATTGTATCCTCACCATCCTTCTGTAGAACCTCATTTTGGTTGTTTCAAGTCTTTCTTTCATCTTTGATGAGATTGTCCAGCATTCTGTGCCATACTGAAGGATAGATCTGCCACATCTAGTCGAGTGCCCCTGCTATTCACCTCAGGGTTCTTGACAAAATCCAATACAGAATCTGTAATGTGATCGATACCTACTTGTCAGCTCGGCTGCAGTTGCTCTCTCAACAGCATGATGTGGCTTCCCTATGCCTCTTCTGCAAATAGTTTCACAGCTTCTACTCCAATGAGCTTAACTCACTGATGCCTCTTAGGTATGAATATACACAAGCTACTAGATTAGCAACTAGGTCTAACCCTTTTACAGTGAAACTGATAAAATGTAACCACCACTTCTACTCTAATAGGTTCTTTTCTCACACTTCCCACCTGTGGAATTCCCTTCTATATACTTGCTTTCCCAACAGCTACAATCTCTAGGAATTTAAAAGTAAGGTCAATAGACATCTCCTATGTCACTAACTTGCATCCTTTCTCTCAAGCTCTTTTTTCCATCCACTCCACCCCAATTACACCAGTATTCTCATCCATCTATTACCCTCCTCCTGACATCCCCTATAACCTACTCATCTTTCTCATCACTTTTCCCTTTGTAACCACCCGTGAAACAGTGGCAGTAAAACTGCTTTGCATGGGGTGAAATGATTATGAAAAAAAAAAAAAAAAAACATAACAGTCTAGTACTCTTTTCTTTGGTTCCAACAAAATCTTCCTGTCTCTAATTCAAATGCATCTTTGGTCATGCTAATGTACCTTTGTATCACAGTTTCATACTTTCCATCCCCTGTGAGAACACTGCCCAGATTTTTAGATTTCTCTAATTACTTGACTTAGCATCCTCAACCTGTAGAAGACATTTTGAACTCCTCTTTTATTGACATTGATGTTATTTTATCAAAAGATAGACAATGCATTGTTATGAACAAAAGGGGATTTGTGATGTGCGTTACATTTTGGGGATGTCAGAATAAAGCAGGTACAAAAGTTTAAATAAGACAAGCATGTATTTTCTCAATAAACTTAATTTTAATTGAAAGCTAAATGATTTAATTTACTATTTCCAGTAAGCAAAATACTCTAGTGTATTTCAAACAGAAATTATATTGAATATTGATTGGAATAAAAAATCTTTCATTTTTTTTTATCTTTCAATTTTTCAGCCATGTTTAAATGATTGACACATTTGTAAACAAAAATTAATTCACTGTTTTAAAAATCTTGGAAAAAAAATATAAATTTGGGACACATTATTTTTGAATAATTAGCAAATTTAATGTTAAATTCATCTGATTTACACAAGTATTACTTATTTATAGCATGACATTTAGAATAAAACTATTTCTTAAACACAGAGTTCAACTTTCTGACCTTTCCACAGGATGTGTTGACAGATTTGACTGATGCCAGATAAGATAAGTGTATGGTGATCACAAGTGTTTTAACTGTACAAAACTTTTTCTTGTAAGGAGAAGAAAACCTGAAGCACATGACCTTTTAATTTACAGCATACAATGTGAGGAGATTCTAAGAGAATTAGAAATTATGCTGGCAAAGATAGAAAAGAAGATACAAGAACTCTAACAAAAGGCAGGAGAGGAAAGTGAGAAGAAAGGACAGTCCAACATGGCAATTACAAAATGATGACACCAAATCAAATAATTTAAATGTCTTGGAATTCTTTTCACAGAAGAAAGAAAGTATGATACCAAAATTCAAAAAATGCATTTGGATAGCAAATTATGCATATAAAAAGTTAAGAAAATTATAAAGAAATAAGAAAAATTAATTCAAAACAACGTAAACAATACTAAACTGTTACATAATATCGGTTCTTACTTTTGGCAGTGAATACTGAACAAACTTCATAGATAGAGACGAGACTTGAAGCAACATAAATTTAGTTCTACAGAAGGATGCTGAGAATACCATGGAATGAACATGTGAGTAGCAACAAAGTTTTAGAGAAAATGGAAGCAAAAAGAAGTTTATACTTAAACTTTCTATGACGTGCAATCTGGAAAGAGAGTTTAGAAAATATGGAAATGACAGGATATATTGGAAGCAAAAAAAAAGAGAGAAAAGCAAGAAATATTTTATCTAATAAGCTTCTGTAAATGAATGGCAGAACAGGGTTTAGGAAAGGTAGCAATATGACAAAATTTGCTAAGAGCTACAAAGGAGAGGAAATGGTGAAGAGACATGATCATCAGCATCTGGAAAGTAAATACTATGTAAAAGAATTATAGTAACAGACAATGGAAAATTTTACACAGAAATTTGAAGTTATATCAGGACAAAAAAGTATTGCTTTTCAGAAAATAAGTTAATATTAGACTGAAAATTTTCCACAGAAAAAGAAGCAAAAAGTGAAAAACCTACTTTGAATTGTATAATTCGTAATAGAATTGTGAATCCTGAACAGTTTTGTTGCCGAAATATATATATATATATATATATATATATATATATATAAGTTTTTGCCAATAACACAAAAACTCTTTTTAAATTACATTGTCATTGACATCTTGCTTTTTGTGAGGTTTTTTTGTAGCAAATATGTTTTCCCTACCGTTAACCTTATATCATTAAGTCATGGAGATGGCATTTTAAAGGTCTTGTAAAAATAGTAATGATGGTCATGCCAATTCCAGCTGAGTGAGGAACATGAATATTAGAAATAAACACTTTTCTTCAAAAAGCACACAAAGCTGAACTTCTATGGTCAGACACATGGAGAAAATAACTTTATCTAGGACAAAAATACCCTTGATAATAGCTATATGCATAGGCAAAAATGTTTGGGACAATACAAATTAAATATAATTTTTATATTCCTTAAGTCCTACAAAATGAAAAAATGCTAGGATGCTGGAAAAACTGAATAAAAAATTAATTAAATTTGCCTATATATATATATATATATATATATATATATATCTCCAAATGAATAAGAATGAAAAAAATAATTACAATGTTCAAAATGTTTAAAACAGTGCTCAGTATAAAAATAGAGCAAAGAATATTTATTAATTATTATGTTAGAACATTTTATTTCAACATTAAAAGAACAAGGGAGACATTTTACTTTCAATGTTGAAACAAAATGTACAGTTTCTTAGTAGTTTGTAGTTTGCACATGTTCACATGTAATAATATATATATATATATATATATATATAAGAAAAATTAAGACAGACGCATTATTTCATGGTAATAATGCATCTGTCTTAATTTTTCTTATATTTGCTCTATATGTATTTATATGCATATATGTTTGGAGCTCTCTTAGAGAGTTATCCTACCATTATATGTAAAGGATACTCCTTTGGATTCTTCTATGCCCACAAGGCATGTTGAAACATATATCTATATATATATATATATATATATATATATATATATATATATATTCTTTGATATATTCTTAGCTCTGTATATCAGTTCATTTTTTTTTGCTGTGCATTGAGCACTTTTTTGATCTATCATCTGCTGCTTCAACCAGCAAGTATTTTACTGGTATCAACCATCAACCATCTGACCGTGCATTGAATAGTGGTATTATATAAGGTTGGGTGCCCTTGCTATTCATCTCAGGGTTCTCAACAGGCTCCAAAGAAGAATCTGTAATGTGATCAGTCCTGACCTAGCAGCTCAATTCCAGCCACTTTCTCACCAATGGGATGTGGATTCCTTCATTCTCTTCTACAAATATTTTCATGGCTTCTGCTCAGGCGAGCTTAGCTGACAGATGCCTCCTCCACAAGAATTTACTCAAGCAACCAGACTGGCAACAAGGTCCCTTTTACAGTTAAATCAACCAAATGCAGCCACTACTTCTACTCCCTCATCTTCTTTTCTTGCACTTCCTGCCTGTGGAATTCTCTTTCATATACTTAGGCTTCCCTGACAGTTACAATTTCCAGGAATTCAAATGCAAACTCAATTCCCATCTCTTATCCACTTGACTCCAGTCCTTCTCTCATCCTTTCCTCATCATCTCATGTATCTTGTTCTTTTCCTTTCTCACTTTACCCTCACAACAGTCATCACACTGGTATTCCTATCCTTCTCTTGCCCTTTCTCCAACACCCCCTGTAATTGGTTTGTCTTTCTCTTTACTCTCCTCCTGCTTAAACTTTCACTCTTCTTTTATGTAGCCCTCTGCGCACCAGTGACAATACTGTGCTTGCTTGGGGGAAACAATTAATATAAATATATAAACACACTACAGAGATTTTGTTATACTAATAACATTAAAAATAGCATGAGCAAATGAGAACCGAGACATTTTAAAAAGAACTGTAAATGCAAAGAAATCTCAGCAAACAAACAGAAAGAAAGATCTAAAAATTTTTGTATACAACATGACAGACAGTCTTTGAGAATTCAAAATGCACAGGTATGAATGTATGAAAAGCCATAAAAATGGACACTTATTTTTCAAATGATAAAGAAACAGTTTAAATTTTGGGGTCAGGAAGTGAAGAAATAAATTTTGGAGAACTTGACACTGACAGAACTTAGTGAAGATTTCAGAGACAGAAGAAAGGATTAGCCTGGAGTTGTGGGGTTAAAGATAACCCACACTCTAAGGAGGCCTAACATAGAAAATAATAGTAATTTTTCAGCATTTTGATCATATGGGAATATCCCTCCTTGATGTGTTTAGCTGGTGTGTCTATAGTATGTACCCTATAGCTACCCTCATTACAATATCTTGAACTTTCTGAGGAGGTATAAAAATGCATAAATAATAGATGCCAATTACCTGATAATTGCATGCAATACATGAAACATTTAGTTGTGGTCAGTCACTGTTTCTTTTTCTTCATTTTTCTAATCAGTTCACCACAAGCAAGTTAAGGGGCTAGTGGAAGTAAAAGAGAAGGAAACCAAAGAGGAAGGTTAACCAGAATATAGGTGAACCTAATGAGGGAAAATTAAAAAGTAAATAAAATTTCAGAGTTTAGGAGACCTCAGAAGAATAGAGTTGAAGTAATATTTTGAAGGAAGTGGGGACTCATTCCTAAACAAGAAACAAATGATAAATACCTACTCTTGTTCAAAAGATTGGGAAGGAGTATGAACCGTGTGTAGGTCTACTTTTCTTATGCTTCTATTCACTGGGAATATATATATATATATTAATGCAGGTTTCATTGAATAATATAGACAAGTTTTGTCTATTAATTTTGTGTAGGATCCATTCGTACCGTCTGATATACTTGATGGTGATATCGTTGAAACAATATTATTCAATGAAACCTGCATTAACAAAAAATGCTGCCAAAATACACACACACTATATATATATATATATATATATATATATATATATATGAGAGAATTGTAAACCTGTAAAGACGAAGAGGATAATCCAAAAGATTTTACTCAATTAATATAAAATATTTATTAGATAAAAAAGAGAGCTCTATGGATATAATCCAGAGCATAATAAAATATTGAAAAGAAAACTCAATACAGAGTTAAATGGTTGGAAAATAAATTTATTTATTTTCCAACGGTTTGAATGACATTATGTAAATTTACATTATCAAAATAAATATATATATACATATATATTATAAATTTCTTACCCCAAGCTAGGCAGTAATGCCACTGGTACATGGGGGGGGGGGGTTTACAGTGAGAGAAAAAAAGAAGAACAAGGTGCATGTAATATTGAAGAAAGGATAACAGAAAGATGAGGATCAACAAGATAGAAGATAGTAAATGATGTTGCATTTAAACTTTTAGAATTTGTAGCTATCAGGGAAACAAGTAAAAACAAGGTAGTTCCACAGGCAGAAAGTGCAAGAAAAGAAACTGTTAGAGTAGAAGTGGCATTTATATTTAACTATTTCTATGGTAAAATGGTGGGACCTGGTTTCCAGTCTAGTAGGATGTGTGAATTCATCTGGTTCAGGTACCACGGAGAGAACCTTGTCAGAGCAGAAGCCGTGAAAATATTTGTGGAAATGACAAAGGGAAGCCCGATCCCATCTGTGGGAAAGTGACTGAATTCAAGAAGGCAAATTGGGATCAATTACATTGAAGATCCTTTATTTAGATTTTGTCGAGAACTCTGAGATGAATAGCAAGAGCACCCAACCAGACGTGGCAACAGTATTCAATGCACAAATTATATATCATATAATTATGAATTAAAAGTACATTGCGACATGAAAATTTCTATGTTGCAAAATTTCTATCTCATCATCAGGCAATGTTTGATGATGGTTGTGGAAATGATTTACATTTGTAAATTTATAATGTAAATAATTTTCATACAACATTGCTTGATGACGAGATAGAGATCTTGAAACATAGAAATTTCCGTGTTACAATGTACTTTTAATTCATAATTATATGATTATATTATACTCTACAATATTTATTGTATTCAGCACTTTTTATAAAAAGTAAATGCCAGGGAAATCAAAATTGTAAAACCTTGGGTGCTCTTTATCTGGATTTATATATATATATATATATATATATATATATATATATATATTAGAGAAAATTTTCAAAATTCAAATAATAATATTGATTAGGATCAGGTTCTTAATACATTGAGCTCTCTGCCTGCATTATTTTTTAATGTTAAAAATTTTTAATATTGATTAGGATCAGATTCTTGGAATTTACCTTCCTACTCTTCCACTTCAGATTAAAGAAAAACAAAAATATATATATATATATAAAGAGAGAGATAGTGTGTGTGCATGTGTGTGTGTGTGTGTGTGAGCTCACACACATTTGCAGAAACAATGAACAGATGTCTCTAGCATTTGTTATTTTTTAGAAATCTTTTTTCTGATCGCCATGCAGTTCAGTTTGGGCAAATATTGCATATACCCCGTATACACTGTGCCTTGCATCATTAATTAATTTATCTTTTTTAATTGTTCCAAAGTTTTGGAAAACTAATGAAGGTATTCGCAGAAATATTTGCACTGTTAATATGCAAGTCATTTTACTTGATTAGTTTAAATTGTATTAGATTTAATGTCACTCTTATGACATGGCAATTATTTTATAGATTTTAATGTATTTTTCAGGTTTCATCTTACTAGCCAGGTTAATATAAATCAAACAATCATTATGATGCAATTAAAAATTATATTTTAAGTAACTTTACAGTCGTATTATTAGGAAAATATCTGTTACAACAATTGTCTACTTTGACATAGATAAGTCAGTCAATAGTGTATGCAAATATACAGATATATTATACATGATGTGATATTGTCATGGTGGCATCATCTATTACAACAGATTGAACTCTTCCTACAACTACATATACTTCCCCTCACAATAGGTGGCAGAGTGAGAGATCTGCAGGAGATCAGCATAAGCAGATCAGCAGAGAGCGATACGCAAAGATAACCAAGACTGCTACTGTATGACTATTGCAAGTCCCAATTATAGTATTACTTCCTAACTTGTATTTATTCAGTCTTTTGCTGTGTTTAATATATATATATATATATATATATCATTATTTCCTATTTTGGTTGTTGTATTATTTATTGTTGGACTCTTAACCGGGTCCACAACAGATATATATATATATATATATATATATATATATATATATATATATATCACATATCTACATATTTATCCAAATGAATAAGAACAGAAGAAAATAATTGTGCTGTTCAAAACATTAATTTATAACAGTGCTCAATATAAAAAAGACCAATGAATATTATTAATTATTTTTTAGAACATATTATGAAATTACAACGAAATTGTACATTTTGTTTCGACATTAAAAGAACAATTTTTCATCAGGTAGTTAATAATCATCATTAACTAAATTCTTTTGATTTTTCAGTGTTTTACTACCAAGATATTTTGGCAAGCAAGATTTTTGTTGTAAAGTGCTTGATATTGAGATTGTGTTAATAGGATTAATGTGGAGAAGTTTATTACTTAACTGTGCAGAGTCATATCAACTTTAAAGCTTTGTAAAGGCCCAGTTATAATGTCCCTACCTCTCAGGGCTTGAAAACATCAGAGATAGAACTACATTACAAATTTACGAAATGCATCTGCTATTCGGTGACTGTTATTGTTTCATAGCAATGTTTTATGCCAACACAAGATAAAATCATCTTTGATGGTGGATGTCTTTACGTTAACATCCCTGTAACCTCTCTGAAGATGGCTCATTTGAGCTGAAAGCTTAGAACCAGCATAATAAAAAAATATCCAAATGTTGAACAATTTTTGTCTTTATTTTCACCTGAAATTAAAGCCAAAATACGATGTTTAGAAATACAATGTTTCATTGTCTGTTATATTTAACGGCATATATTCAGAAAATTATCTGCTGCCTCGATACACTAAAAATAAATGTACTGAACTTGACTATAAGTAGAATATTTAATCATACACAATATAAATTATTCAAATGTGGTTTTTCATTAATTTTGTTGACTATAGTGCACAATATCCTGGGGATAGAAACACATATAGCATAATTTTAATAACAGGATGCAGAACTAACATTTTCCCAGTGATCAGGCATGCAAATTAATTTATTTGTGCTTCAGCACAACTAAGCATCCAATGCTTTCTGGTGATTGGTTCTGTGGAAGCACAAACAAAATATAACATTATGCTAACGCACACAGAAATATAAAATAAAAAGATCCTCATATGATTTCCTTTTATGCACAGCATGTGACAGCTTGGAATAAATGCTCCTTTTTAAAAGTAAAACAAAATAAATTAATATGTAACAGACAAAACATGAGAAAAAAAATAATAGCAGAGAAAAAATGGCTATAGAAGTGGCCAAAAATACTTGGGATGATAAACATTGTGAACAATATTTTATTTTCTTATCCCCAAAAAAGTGGAAATATGTTAGGATTCTGGGAAAACTTAGTAAAAAATTAAGAAAAAAATTGGCAGTCATATTTAATGAAAGATGTTTGAAAGAAAGGTTGCTCTTCAAGTATAAATCAATATATATATATATATTTGAATAGAGAATCATTTATATTTGTGATAATTATATATATTTTACTCCCACAAAATGAAAAATGTAAGAACACTGACAAAACTAAGGGAAAAATTAATTAAATTTTTCTTCGTCTTTGAGTTATTAAGTTTAAAGAAAGATATGATTTTTACAGATGCCTGCACAAGCAGCACTGTTGTATCAGATTGACTTTCTAAATCAAAGCTGGCCAAGTCATCCAAACTTTGCTACTGTTTATCATCACATTGCTGAAACAGAATCCGTAGATCCCCCCACTTTTACTGTGAAACCAATAAAATATAACTGCAACTTCTACTCTAACAGCTTTCTTTCTCGCACTTCCCGCCTGTGGAATCCCTTCCATATATCTGCTTCCCTGACAGCTACAATCTCCAAGAATTTAAATGTAAGGTCAGTAGTCATCTTCTATCTCACTGACTCACATCCTTTCCCTCATGCTCTTTTCTCCATCCACTCTGCTCTCATCACACTTGTATTCTCATCCATCTCTTACCCACTTCCAGACACTCCCTATAACTTGTTCCTTTTTCTCATCACTTTCCTCCTATGCAACTCTCTGCACACCAGTGGCAGTAAAACTGCCTTGCTTGTGGTAAAATGAAAAAAATAAAAAAAACAACAAACTATGGATTGAATATTGTATCTTGAATTGTGCATTTAATTGTGTCTACTGTAAACTTTAAACTTAAGTGAAAAACAAGCGATTTGAAGACATACGTTTATATGGACTTTTGTTCATGTTCTGGTGCAAGCAACCTTTCCCCAAAGTTTGTAAAAATATATTTTGATACAACCTGTATATATATATATATATATATATATATATTTTATATATCAGTAAATTTGCACCCAAGTTCTAACATCTTACCTTTCTTGCCAGATCTTCTGTTATCCCAATGTGTGATACTTAATAATAAAAGAGATAAAAACAAAACAGAAGCTTCATGAATTTAGATGAAATTGTCTCTATCCCCAAACACATCTTCAAAAAAAAGAATTAATAAAATTAAAATTTCAGTCTTCCAACATTTTCAGAGTTTTTTACCTATGCATAATTGTAATTAACATACCAGTTTTTATATTCCCCGTAAACCTTCTGTACATCAACAAAAATATTACTTTAACTTGATGAAGTCCTAAAGGTTGAAACATTTCACATATTTTTTTCCCATTTTGTCATTGATTTTCCTAATATTGTGAAT
Organism: Ascarosepion bandense; assembly: GCA_037127315.1. NCBI lineage: Eukaryota > Metazoa > Mollusca > Cephalopoda > Sepiida > Sepiidae > Ascarosepion > Ascarosepion bandense. The sequence goes on along the minus strand of JBBBDQ010001439.1, from coordinate 4,603,600 downwards.
TCTTCATGTCCTGTGTCCTTTCAGGATGTAGGGGATCATGGAATTCTACTTATCCCTATCCCGTCTTACTCTTGACACTTTTATTTTTGGTATCTCTCCCAAATCCTGTTTTGCTATCCACTTGCTGAAGCCCATCGAGTATGTCTTGTGTTGTTTTCCCATCTCTTTTTTCCTGTATTTATCCTATGAGTATTAGATTCTCCAAGCCCTTTTACCTTTATAAAAACTTTTCATCAGAACTTTCACTTTTCTTTCTTGTCTTTCAGTTGTTTGTCTGCACTTTTCATACTGCATTTATTATAACTTAGTTACCATGAAAACAACCTTTTCTCCATCAGTCATCCTCTTTTTTCTGCGATTGTCTTACTGAATTTGTTAGTTTCTCTGATATCTCTTATTTTTGTCTGTTTGCAAACCAAGGTTGAAATGTTTCCATCTTTTTGGGTTATCTGTAATGTTACTGTTTGCATTGATGTTTGCATGTTCCTGAATTTGTTTTCAATTGATTGAGATAATTTCCATATCAAAGATGGTATTATACATTCATTATGCATATTATGTTTAAATCACATTGGCAAGCCACTTTTTATTATGTTAATATTTTTAATAAATGTTTTTCCGACCAATCATTATGTGTGCAAAAGTTTACCAACTTTTTTGGCTGTCTTTTTCTTTTTTTTAAATAAAGACAATTTTCTGCTATTTATTCAATCTCTCGTTTACAAAAAAAAAGAAGAAAAATGTCTGCTAAGAACGTTTCCATGCAACTGATATGAAATACATACATCCTGCTTTTAATATTCTGGATATAAAAGCAGCCAGGAAAATTACTGCTGTAGGAATTAATATTAAAAACGATAAGATTATTTCACTAATGGTTAATTTCTTTTTTTATTTACTTTATTTTTTAACTTACTTATGATTGCATTTCTAAGCTACCGACTCGGAGGCAGACAAACTTGCTCAGTACCCTCAACAGTATCTAATTTTGCAGGAATTTCAAATTGCTGTCATCATTTGATTGTTTGCAAAAGAAGAATCAATAACGTTTTGCATAAAGGGAAAATAAGCAAAAAGCAGAAACAGTCAAAAAAAAAGAAAAGGTTTGGACAAAAGTAGATCAATTAATAATAATTAAATAAGTAATTTGAATTGTAAGCCGTCCCAAGATTTATACTTCCTCCCACAATTTCCATTTTCATTTATTATTGATATCGGTTTAGAGAACTGATGCTTACAAAACCTTTTATAAGATTTGGTTTTTCATAATTTTTATAATTGCAGTCTGAGCTATCAGAGAAGTATAGTCTGAGCAAAGTAATTGATTTGATGTGTCTAAAGTAAGACATGACAAATGTAGCAAAGGTAAGGGAAAAAAATGTCTTTCTAAGTGCAGTCACTGGCAGTGTGTGTTGGGGGGTAGGGGGCTGCACATGGTATGAACAAAACTAATCTTTCAATATATTGAAAGGAATAAAATAAACAGTTGAAATAATTGCTTCTATTGGTAATTACATAATTATATATATATATATATATATATAGCCTATCTGTTTGGTTAGAAAAATTCTGTAAATTAGATAGCTAACACATGTAATTCCATGTGTGTATATATATATATATATATATATACACACACACATATATATATATATACATATATTCATCCGCAGACAGATCTGCTTCACTGTATCACAGCTCATCAGTATGGTCAGATGTCCAATTGCTTTTTACCCAGGATTGAACCCCAACCGAATTGGTGTCGTTAACAGTTCTACCTCTGAGCTATGGGTGCTCGGTAGAAGGAGGCAGACTTTTAGTGTGTGATATACCATGTATTCATACACCACTAGTGAGAGTGTTCTAATTCACTACTGAATGAACGATAAGAGAACTGAGTAGAGAACTTACAAGATTTTCTTGGTCTTAATTTTGTATGGATGGAAGATTGCTGCCTAAAGGAAACCAATATATATAAGTAATTAGGCAGCAATCTTCCATCCATACACAATTATTATTATTGTTATTATTATATGGATGTGCATTGTAGTGCAGTGGATATCGACTTGAAATGATAAATTGGGGAGCATTCACTTACACACAAACACCCTTGGAAAAGGTATTAATCCGTCTCTTCCCTCCGGTTATTGGTTAAATAATAGGATAGATTGGAGTCTATAGCCTTGGTAGGCAACCGGTCTACCACAGAAAGCAATGGTAACCTACTGTGAGGAAAAACTTTTGCTCAGTCAGTCATATCTCTTTCAAGACATGATCACCTAAAGCTTGTATCATGCATGGCACTTAACTGACTGACTTATTAATATTATAAACATTGTTTTTAATATGTACACATTCCAGCTGCTTTAAACAAAGGAATTCATGTCAACCAGCCTAGAAATCATGAAGTCCTTATCAATGAAAAATACAAACAGAATGTATATTCAATTTACAGGCTTGATTTTTTTCTTAGGAAACAAGAAGTTTAAAAGAAATTCTAGCTACCATGCAAAAACCACACCAGTTCTTGATAATGACTGCAAAAATCAAAAATACTTGAACAAAAATAACAAATTATGAACTTTAGTTAGTATATCCACATCTTTGAGCACATACTCAATACTTCATCCTAATATTTCAAAAATAATATAAAATATTATATTAAGCAGACATACTTTTTAGTCAAAATTGTTCCATATCCAGAGCCTCTGGGTGTTGACTCCAATCCCCACTTATATAAATTAGCATCAAAGTGGACATTGAGATCAACAACCAGGAGTGACAGTCTGTTCTCATTCTTAAACAGTAATTAGGTCATATACTGGATAATTACATTTAAACAGGAAACAGATTGTCACCACTGAGTGTTGACTTCAAAGTTCACTTTTACACACACACACACGCACACACACACATATATATATATATGCTTTATCTCTGATATCAAGCACTTTAACTCATAAATATAAAATGCCATAAAACAATACTTTTATATAACAAAACAACTAATTTGAACATTTGAAAGATTTTATAAAATTTGATAGCAGATTTTGTCAATATCCTCTAACAGAATATGACTGAGAGAATTCTTGCTGCTAAAATACACCTTATCTAAATATATGGATACACACTCACACACACACACATATATATATATATATATATATATATATATATATATATATAAATTCAGATTACAATTTTGGAGATAGCTATTTCAGCATGTCTGTTAGAGACATGCATTGTCAATCCCAGTTGACTGTACAATGAAGAAAGTTCTTGTACTGGAAGCAAAGGTTAGTAAATGAAGGGGTGAGGAATGTTGGTCAGAAAAAGGTTAAGAAGAAGAGAAAATAATAGTAATCTTTCTTTGGGAGTGGAAGGCAGGTAATTTTCCCAAGTGGTCAGGATAGTGGGTTCAAAAAAACCTTCAAATTCTCTAAATTTAAATTCTATTCCTTGCAAGAGGCTAAATATATTATGAATAAATGGAAAATTGGGATAATTGTGACTGTTTAAATCTACTCTGGTGATGACACTTGCTAATTAATTCATTACATTAAGAAGTAAATTCTGATATTGATATTTCAAAATCCTAATCTTTTCTACTAAACACAGATTACATTTATCACATAGACTATTGTGAGTACTTGCCAAGTCTGTTAACTTCCAATTTATCTGTGGATTCAGGCTTCTTGTATGGAAATGTATATTCTCACCATTATAATTACTATTTGCTCCAAGTATCATGCAACAGGTTGTACTAGGTTACATGGCACCAATAGCAAAGAAAAACCTGACCTTTAACTATTATTGAATGCTTAAGTTAAAATGCCTTTACTAAGCTAATAAACTTCAATTGCCTTTCTGTTTAACCATAGAATTCATGTCTTTTCCAAGGACCATATTGTGAAATGAATGCAAGCTGTTTAAGTCAGCCACAACTTCCTGATGAAAAAGATTCAAATAAATGAATCCCATTGTGTGTATATATATATATATATATATATATATATATATATATATAGTCATCCACAGACAGATCTTTTCATTGTATCACAGCTCATCAGTACAGTTAGACATCCGATTGCTTTTTATCCTGGATTGAAACCTGATCTAATTGGCATCACTTGGCAATTCTACCTCTGAGCTATGGGTGTTTGGTAGAAGGAGGTAGACTTTTAGTGTGTGATATATATATATATATATATATATATATATATATATATGTAATACTCTAGCAGCAGTAATCAAGTTAACCAATCAGAAAGTGGCACATCCTGTATACAGCATTTAAACCAGCCAATAATAAACTGGTACTTCCTGTATACAGTATTTAAATCAACCTATCAGAAATTGGTATTTCTTGCAAAGAGCTTGTCCATATGCTCATTGGAATTTCGTTTGTAAAACAATTGCAGAAGTATAATGTTGACTTTCTTAGCAAATAGATTAACTCAGCAAATTCCAGGAAGTTTTAAATTGGGTTTTACTTTTTTTGGAGGAATTAGTAATCAAATGAACCTATCAGATAAAGTCAATTTCCTTTTGGCAGTTTTTCTGGTAAAGAGGTAAAAAATAAGAAACACAATGAAAACATGGTAATTGATTTTGGTATCTTTACCTTCTTGGGAAATTCTTTGGGATCTAATTAGTATTTGTTTCTGAATATGAGAGTAAAGTTAATTTATTTATTTATTTATTAACCTCCTTAAAAAATACTGATAAATTTATCTCATGCAAGCAATTTTTTTTTTAGAGCCTTAAAACAAATTGGTGGGCTTGAGGAAATTCCTCAATATATCTTTCCAGTTTAAAAATAAAATTCATAGTAATTCATAGATGATAGTTTCTTGGTTCTATGATTTTGAAAATCATAAGAATTCTATAGCAAACTTGTCCATCATTGCATTCTTTTGCAACAGGTAGTGCCCACCTTTTCTCTTAGTAAAATAAACAGATGTTATACATTTACATTGGAATAGGAATCTTAGAATAGATTCTTTTTCTTCATGTGCTATGTCCTTTCAGAACATAGGCTATTCACCTATCCCTATCTTTTGTTGCTCTTAACACTTTTCGAATTGGTATCTCTCCCAAAACCTTCGCTGCTAACCTTTTGCTCAAGCTTATCAAATACATCTCATGTTGTTTTTCCCTGTCTCTCTTTCCTTCTACCTGTGCCATGAGTATTAGATTCTCCAAACCCTCCTTCCTCGTTATGGGTCCCAGAAACTTAAGCTATCTTTTCCTGATGTTAAGTCTAAGTTTCCATTTCATTTCCATTCTCTCCAAAACCTTGTCATTGCTCACAGGTTCACTTCATGATATCCTCAGCATCTTTCTGTAGAACCACATTTCTGTTGCTTCAAATCTGTTTCATCTTTGAGGAAATTGTTCGGCATTCCCTGCTATGTAGAACGACATATATCACAAAGGAGCCCAGTACTCTTTTCAACAAAAATCTTCCTGTCTCTTAATACTGTCCTTAAAATTTGAAAGCTGTCTTTGGCCATGCCAATGTGCCTTCAGATCTCAGTGTTGTACTTTAAATCCTCTGTCAGAACACTGCACAGGTATTTAAATTTCTGCACTTGCTTGATTTCAGTATCCTTGATCTGTAGTTGGCATTTTGGGATCCACTTTTTGCTGATAGGCATGCATTCAGTTTTTCTTGAAGTTTATGCTTAGTCCTTTCTTCTCACTTTCCCTTGCTACACTCTGTAGGAGGTCCTGTATTTTCCTTTCCATGTTTGATATCAGCACTGTTTGTTTTCTGTATCGGCTTTTTTATTTCGACTTTTTGGATCGTAGGTGATCACTTGAGAATTCACACTTGTATTTGATTCTGGGCTTCCCATTGGCCGATAAATAAAATTTTGCATAGGCTCGTGAACTGGAAATTTAATATTCAATTAATTCTTATTTTTCAACCGGAACATCTGCGCGAATCTGGCTGTGCACCGACGACTTTTGGTCATTTGCTGTTTTGTTGTGAGATTGAGAACATCCGGTCCCTTGCTTTTGCTTGGTCGGTACCACCACATATCTTGTTCAGATTGTGGCTGCCAATGATGAAATTGGCAGGACTTCTATTTCTCTCAGAATTGTTTTGCACATACTTATCTTTTTTTTTTTTTTTTTTTTTAATCATATCACCCCAAGCAAGACAGTCCACTGCCACTATAGCGCAGGGGGTTACATAGAGCGATTGGGTATAGGAAATGTCAGAGGGAGGGTGATAGATGAGTTAGGAGGTACGTAGGGAGAGTGTTGGAGGGAATGGGTGCAAGTTAGTGTGTTAGGAGGTGTCTATTGACCTTACATTTAAACTCCTGGAGGTTGTAGCCGTCGGGGAAGCAATCATGCGGAAGGGAATTCCACAGGCGGGAAGTGAGAGAAAAGCTGTTGGAGTAGAAATTGCGGTTACATTTCGTCGGTTTCACTGTAAAGGGGTGGGACCTAGTTGCCAATCTAGTATCTCGTGCAAAATCACACCTAGCGGGCACCAGTGATTTAAGTTCATCGGAGCAGAAGCCGTGAAAGTACTTACATCAATGATCTCCCTGATGCCATAACATCCCAAGTAGGTATGTACGCCGATGATACCACAGTTTACTCTCACCTCCATCAAAAATCTGGTGTTGGTGACAAGGCGAACCTCGCTGTCGAGCTTGAAAAGGACCTCCAAACCGTGGTGGATTGGGGTAAGAAATGGCTTGTAAAATTCAATTCTTCCAAAACGAAGCTGCTGTCTATTAACCACCACAGACAACCGCACCCCCCCCCCCATTAGCATGGAACAGGCTTGCCTCCCAGAGAATAAAACACTATGCCTGCTCAGCCTGACGCTCTCAGCGGGCCTCTAGTGGAATGACTACGTTGAATCCATTGCTAAATCCACTGCTATGAAAGTTGGCTACACCTCTTTCTGTTTTTTTATATAGCTGCTGAATTCATTTTCTGTCCATTTTCAGACAGTTTGATCTAAGTTTTGGTTCTTGATTGTTTTAAATAAAAAACTATTTAGCATATGAATACAGAATTTGTCTAAAACAAAGAAAGTGCGATCCAGTGGAAGCTGCTAAAATTTTATTGTTACTAGAATATAGTCATGATTATTTTCTCTTTTATATTCTATCAGCAAAACTATGTGTCAAAATACAAGTAATAATTTTAAAGAATGTAAACTTTTTATGCATTTGTTTAATGAATCCTACCCTGATATCATAAGTTATATAAATAGTGAGTTGTGTCAATTCAGTTTCTTGTGACAGGTGAGAAAATTATGCACGTTTGTGTATTTTCTGTTTCATTTTTAAATCACTAGATAATCAAACATGACATTGCAATGCACAAGTCATAGTGAGCCAGTTTAATCTAGTTCCTAGTAGCAAGAATCAAAAAAAGTCTTTACTCAAGAGTTTTAGGCAAATACATTTTTAAATATAATTTTTCCTTTACTATTCTTTAAAATTTTTCTCATAGTTTTCATTTCTTTTCTTCATTCATTTTTTCTTCAATTTTTATGCCTTCTATAGTTTTTTTTTAGTTTTTTTTTGTTGTTGTTTTGGCCCAAGAGAGTTTCTCTTTCATTTCTTTTTTAAGTTTTTTGTTCCAGATTTTTGTCATTTTTATTTTCCATTTAATTCCTTCTTTAATACTTCTTTTTTATATTTTTCCCTCTTTAATATTTCTTTATTTTAGTTTCTTCTTTAATGTTTATTTTTATTTTTCTTCCCTCTTGAATATTTCTTTATTTCTATTTTACTTCCTTCCTTAATGTTTCTTTATTTTTATTTTCCTTCTCTCTCTCACGTTTCTTTATTTTTTACTTCATTCTTTAATGTTTCTTTTTTATTCTCCTTCCTTCTTTAATGTTTCTTTTTTATTTTCCTTCCTTCTTTAATGTTTCTTTATTTTACTTCCTTATTTAATGTATTTTTATTTTTATTTTCCTTCCCTCTTTAATGTTTCTTTATTTTTATTTTCTCCTCTCTCTTGAATGTTTTTTTTATTTTCCTTTTACTTACTTCTTTAATGTTTCTTTATTTTTATTTTTCTTCCCTCTTTAATATTTCTTTATTTTACTTCCTTCTTTAATGTTTATTTTTATTTTTCTTCCCTCTTTAATCTTTCTTTATTTCTATTTTACTTCCTTCCTTAATGTTTCTTTATTTTTATTTTCCTTCTCTCTCTAATGTTTATTTTTTACTTCATTCTTTAATGTTTCTTTTTTTTTATTTTCCTTCTCTCTTTAATGTTTCTTTATTTTACTTCCTTCTTTAATGTTTCTTTATTTTCATTTTCTTCTCTCTCTTTAATGTTTTTATTTTCCTTTTACTTACTTCTTTAATGTTTCTCTAATTTTATTTCTGCAATCTTTTTTCCTTCTCACTTCTAATCTCTTTTTCTTTCTTTCTTTCTTTTCTTTTCTTTCTTTTTTTACTTTGTATTCTTTTCTACTCTGTCTTTCTCTTTCTAATTTTTTTATATTTTTTCCTTCTTTCTGTCTATTATCTCTTCTGTCTACTCCTCTCTTTTTTCATTCTTTCTTGGTCTTCAATTCTCTTTTTTCTACTTTATTGTTTTCATTCCATTTCTTCTACTTGTCTTTTCATGCTTTTTTCCTCTTTTTCCATTCTCTTTTACTTTATTCTTCTTTCTCCTTCTTTTATCCACTTTTCTATTTCTTTCTGCATTCTTGTTTATTCTTTCACTTCCTCTTTTTTTTGTTCTGTTGTAAATTCTTTTTTCTATTCTTTTTTAATTTTTCTCCTTCTACTTTCTTAATTCATAAACATTTATCTTCTTTTGTTCTATCTTCACTTTGCTTTCATTTTGTTCTCTTTTATTCCTTAGTCTCCTTTCTCTTTTTTAACTTACCTTTCAACTTTCCTTCTTTTTCTTTCTTTTAGTCTCTTTCTGGTCTTTTCATTTCCTGAATCTCCAGTTTTAGTCTTTTATTTTTTCACACACTTCCTTGAATGTTATCTACATCTTATTTCATTCAGTATTATGCTTTATTTCTTTAAAAGTTTCTGATCTCTTTTTTCTTCAACATTATCTGTGATTTCTTACTTCAATAGTGTCTCATTTTATTTCAATGTTTTCTATTTTTCCTTTAATGTTATTAGCCTTTAATATTATCTTATTTCTTCAATGTTATCTGTCTTTTCTTTAATTTCATCTGTTTGTTTTGCTTCAATATTACTTGATTTTTCTTCCATATTATCCCTTTTTCATTCAGTCTTATTTCTTTTCCTTCCATGTTATTTTCCTTTATTATTATTATCTGTCTTGTTTCCTTCATTGTTTTCACTCTTCTACAGTTTTTTTTTCTTTACATAATTTCACTGTCTCCCTATTTCTTAATCTCTTCTTCTTTCCCTTTCTTGGACATTTAAACAATGCTCTTGGAAGAAAGCTATATATTCTTCTCAAAGAAGCTTGGTGATATCTTTGGCTTTGACACTGAGGAGTATTTATACCACTCACTCTACAAGAATCTTGACCACTGACATTTATTCTTTGAGTAAACACATCAACCTCTGGTTCTTGCTGATCAGCTTATCTTTCCCTGAATTCTTAATCCGTAAAGATCTTGGAAGAAACATCCTTGCTCTTGTAATACACTCATTTCACTTTGATGTCAGTCAATAGGAATAAGGGAAAATAGCAATCTTGAAAGCCAAGTTGCGTGTGGAGATTTTTGCAAACACTCAAACTTAAAATGCTTTTCCCTCTTTTGGAGATGCTGACTTCTCTGTCGAGAGAATATCTGATTAACAGGAATGAAAAAACATTGTTTGCTTCCACTTCATTGCAAAAAAAAAAAAAAAGAACCCTTGAAGCTTAAAGAGACTTAAACTAGCCAGTCATCTTTGGGTTGCTGATGGTTTGCTTTAAGAACCACCATCATTCAAACCATTATAGATTTATATCTTGAAACAATAGAGGTTAGCAAGTTCACCTACCACTGTCAGCTATTAAACTAGCCATTGAAATTAACTCTTAGAAAAAAATATTCAGGAGAGTGGCAATAAAGTGCAAGTGCTTGCTGACTGACATAACTGCATAGTTCCCACCTGTGCAAGAGGTCAGTGTGAGAGAGCAAATAAAAAGTAAAGATTTTCACAATTAAATTTTTATGTATGCAGATACTTCAGACAGAACATTTGGTGCAACACAGTCTTCTCAACCCTATTAACTCCTTCCTTTTATTTCAAAGTCAAATTATTTTTTTCAGACATGTTTGGTGAAATAATATTTTTTTTAATTATATATATATATATATATATATATCAGGTGTATATGGGCAGCAAGTATTCTTTCAAACAGACATTGACAGGAAGACCTTATTAATATTGTTAAATAAAACTTGATAAAAATGTTATATATATATATATATATTACATCTGTACATCTCTCTATATATTATAGATATATCTCTCTCTGTCTCTCTCTCTCTATATATATATATACCTTGCTGTCTATCCCTTCTCTCTCTCTCTTTCTCTCTCTCTCTCTCTCTCTCTCTCTATATATATATATATATATATATATATCAGCATGCAGTGTAGATATAGAAGAATCCAAAGGAGTATCCTGTACATATAGTGGTAGGATAACTCCCTAAGTTACACCCGCTCTTATGTGTCCTATTTGAGTATATGTTGTGTATATATATATATATATGCTTATGTATAAATATGTGTGTGTGTTCACAAACTGATGTAATGATGTATTTTTTTTTTAATTTTCTCTTTTAAGGGAGCGACCTTTATTTTTATTCGTTTTTTTTTTTTGAGGTCTTTGTGAATTTCATTTGTGTAAAATCCTTTGTACAATAAAAATGGAAGCTGATGATGGTTCACCTGAAATAGGCATATACTTTTGATTTACCATGAAGTAACATGTCTGCCTTAATTTTTCTTATATATATATTTATATTAGTCATCCACATACAAGCCTGTTTTGGTGTATCACAGTTCATCAGTGTGGCTAAATATCCACTCGTTTTCAGCTGGGATCAAAACTTAAGGGATTTGAAGTGTTTACTCCCTAAGCCAGCAGCACATGGAATGAAAAAGAAGGAAATTTTAGCATTGTATGTATGTGGTTCATACATACACCAGTCACCAGGAGAACTCAATTCATTCTTAAAGATATATATATATATATATATATATGTATTTTTTTTAATCATATCATCCCAAGCAAGGTGGTAATGCCACTGGTGTGCAATGTGCAGGGGGCTACATGAGAGTAAAAAGATTAAAGGAGAGTGAAGAGAAGGACAAACCAGTTAGAAAGGAGCAAGAGAAGATGGGAATACAGGTGTGATGACAGTTGCAAAGGTGGAGAGAAACAAAAGGATATACAGGGCTGTGTGGAAAGAACTAGGGTCAAGTGGTTAAGAGATGAGTATTGACCTTGCATTTAAATTTCTGGAGGCTGTAGCTGTCAGGAAAAGCATGAAAAAGGAAGCAAGTTCCACAGGTGGGAAGTGCAAGAAAAGAAGCTGCTGGAGTAGAATTGTCACCTGCATCTCATTCTCATTTTATCTCTTTGTCATTTTCTCTCTCTCTCTCTCTCTCTCTCTCTATATATATATATATATATATATATATATATATATATATAGGGTGTGATGGGTAAATTATCACCATTTTATATTTTTAATTTTATGTATGTGCATTGTTGTTTTATTATTTTGTCAACTGCAAAGTATACTATGATCAGTTGGGCACCATTTGTGAAAAAAACATGCTTCATCAGAAATTTGTAAACAGCATGTTCTGCTGCTTGGCATTTGTGTAGGAAACTTCATTGCAACCATTCTAGAGTGTTTGGATGTCAATCTGACAAAAGTGAAAAAGATTTTAAAAGTATTGGATGAGTCTAATAAGGTTTATGAAAGTACAGCAGCTCAGAAAACTTACTTTAATCATCTGATAAAAAAGAACTCATACTCAACACAGCAGTTTACCTCAAGTTCTTTGAGGAGCTGGTGCTGTCCTGGGTCAAGAGGGTGGCTGCTGGAAGACTATGTCTGGCAACATAGCAAACAAGTAGAAGAAGCTAGTCATGGCTGTCACACAATTTCTGTGACCATATTACTTTTTACATCTGGATAGCTAATTCTCTTGACTGCACCCCTATTCATTATTATGCATGGGGTGCATTTGAATAAGAGATCAATAAAACACCCTGTATTATATAAGATGAACAGAAGGCAAGGATTATGGCAGTATTCAACAACTTAAACAAAAAAATTTCTAGAAGAGATACAGGTAATTCCAAAGTCATTTGGAGGCTGTGGTTGTAGCTAATGGTGATTTTATTGAATACATTTTCCCTTAATCTCAAAGTCTCATAGTTTGCCTGACTTCCTGCTTAATTTGCAATGATTTCATATATCTCATCTGTACCTGCGGAAAATTTATGGGTATTGACAATATATCAAGATATCATCATAACATTAACAAGCATATATCAGCAATTGGAGAATTATATATATATATATATATGATTCTAAGTGAAGAGGACTCAAGGTGTTTTTTATATTTTGAGTGCTCTGGCATTTATTTTGTTATAAACAGTGCTCAATATAATGTGTATTATAGAGCTTAATATAATATAATATAATTATATGGTTATGTCAATTTTTCATTGCTACATGGAAATTTCTATGTAGCAATGTAGTAATGAAAAATTGACATAACCATATAATTATATTATATATATATATTGTGTGTATTTTGGCAGCATTTTTTCATTAATACAGGTTTCTTTGAATAATATAGACAAGTTTTGTCTATTTATTTTATGCAGGATCCTTTCATATCAGACTATACGAAACGATCCTGCATAAAATAAATAGACAAAACTTGTCTATATTATTCAACGAAACCTGTATTAATATATATATATATATATATATATATATATATATATATATATATATATCAGCATGCAGTGTGGGTATAGAAGAATCCAAAGGAGTATCCTGTACATACAGTGGTAGGATAACTCACTAAGAGAGCTCTAAGCATGTATGCATATATGCATATAAATACATATAGAGCAAATATAAGAAAAACTAAGACAGACATGTTATTTCATGGTGAATCGGAAGTATAGGTCTATTTCAGGCAAACCATCATCAGCTTCTGTCTTTATTTTACAAAAGATTTTACATGAATCGTGTAAAATATTTTGTAAAATAAAGAAGGAAGATGACAATGTTTCACCTGAAATAGGCCTATATTTCCGATTCACCATAGAATAACGTGTCTGTCTTAATTTTAATTTTGAATATGAATATATATATATATATATATATATATATATATATATATATATATTCATATTCAAAATTAAAAATAAATTATCATGCAACTCGGAGAACTTAATAATTTACCAAAATTGACATGAACTTTGGCCAAATTGGCTGAACAATCCGACAAATGATGTCAGTTCATCACCAACATGTTAGGGATCCAAACTCTAGAAAGATCTCTCTTGACCAATATTCCCATTCCAGCAAAGTGTCAACAAGACCATTGAACAAAAGAAAAATGTTTAATCGATAAGTTTTAGCCAAGACTCAACTCTGGTTCATGCAATGAGTTATATACCTCAGAATAGATCATATTTCCCTGATCATAAACAGCTGATAAAACCAGTTACACTCATTTTTTTACTTATATTTCAAACTTAAGTGACAGCACATGGTAATCTGATAAATATTTTCAACCTTTTGACAAGCTTTGCAGTGAAATGAGTTAAATAAAATATTTTTTACTGAAAATCCACATGTAAATAAAATAAATTTAAATAATTCACTACAAACCTACAAATAAATATTTCTTTTAAAATATATAAAAAATCAGGTACTTTACCAAATCTTATTATTTCTCTCTCTCTCTCTCTATCTCCCCCTCTCGCTCTCTCTCTATATATATATGTACATATATATATATATGTGTGTGTGCAGGCTGTCCATAAAATTCGTGTGCACCTGTTAGGGTCCCAGCTATGGGCAAATAGTTAACTCCCTGCAAAAGCTGGGGTCAACAGACTATGAAAGTATAAAATAGACTTATATAGAAAAGTATACATTTTTAAAGAAAAAATTATGACCATAACACATTTTTGAAGGAAAAAAAATTTTCTCAGCAAAACATTTTTGAATACAAATCTAGAAGACATTTTCAGATTTCTTAAATAAAAAAGAATAAAAAACAAAACATTTTCATTAAAATCTGACGAAATCCACCTTCTTACGATAACCAAACATTAAAAAAATACCTTAAAACCCCACCTTTTTGGCATTAAATAACCCACAGAGGTTGAGATGCCGTAAAACAAAACTCAAACAACATGCATTAAACATGGAAGACACACAAATGTACCAAAATGACAAATGTAACCTAGTTTTTTTCTTTAAAATTAATGACTCAACAATGAAGGAGTTGTAAACATGGTTATTTGAACTTTTGTCTTTGTTTTGGGATGAGGTAAACTTTAAAAATATTTTTGATACACCCTCTATGTATATCTGTATGCATGTATGTATATATGTATGTATGTATACATTTACACACTACTCTACAACATACATAGCACCACATACATTCTGTTACATGTAAAATAACATTCCTCCTTGAAAATGCCTAAAACTATAGACAAAAGTGCACAGATAAACAAATTATTTGGACAATTTTTATATAATTTATGTTCTCAATAAAATGTCATAAGTTCACAAGAAAAATTACATTAAAAATTTAACCATAATACATTGTCTGTCATTTTTCATGAAACCTGTATAAAAGTGAGATTACTATCCAAATATACAATGTATGTATCTATGTATGTATAATATATATCGAGCATTTTCTATTTGATATTTTCTCCTTTTTCTTTCTTTTCTTTTTTCCCCTTCTCTATTTTTTCTCTCTACACTCTTTTTATATTCCGCTCCTTCCCTTTCTGTTCTGTTTTGTTTAACCCAATTCTCAATTTAACGTCCTCCCATTTCCTTAACTCTTTTTGTCTATTAAGCTAGACATGCCAATTTTCAATCTCTTCATTTACAACTCTATCAAAAAGTAAAAACCAAAAATAAAGTGATTTTTAAAAAAAAAAAAAATTTTTTTTGTGACATATATTTATCAAATTTTAACCGTTATTTATTTTTCGTCTCATTTTTTTCTTCATTTTGATTTAGACTGTGTTGCTGAGGAGACGTGAATTCTCTCTTAGGGATTTCATGTTGAAATGTTCATTCAACATTTTTTAATTTTGAAAATTTATTTTAATTTATATATATATATATATATATATATATATATATATTGTGTGTATTTTGGCAGCATTTTTTCATTAATGCAGGTTTCATTGAATAATATAGACAAGTTTTGTCTATTAATTTTTTAGATATTATTGAGGTTGTTAGATTTAGAGAATGTATCTCTAACAACCTCAATAATATCTACATCGGCCACACCACAAATTCGCTCTCACGGCGTCTGACGTTGCACTTAAATAAAAATTCAAATATATTCCGTCATTTAGAACAACACGGTTATCAACGCACACTTCTGAGAAAAACGCTTGTTGATAACACGTACATACTCAAACAAGAAAATAATAAGCAGAAAGTAAAAATCCTCGAAGCACTCTACATTAAACAATTTAAACCTGGTTTGAATACAATCAATTTCGATATTTCCAACAACGTACTCAAATGTCTGTAATCAGACCAGGGACCACAACACCACTATTTTGTCACTGTCTTCGGCCATCCGCCATGGTAGGGATGGACTTATATTTTCAATTCAATTATCTTTATTGTTAATAGCTTAAATGTTCTATGTTTACTGTGTGTTAATATTTACTCTTTGATAATGGCTTATGTGAGCCGAAAGCTTAGACCCGATAAAAAATTCAACAAATACTGTGATTTTTTGTTGTCTTTTAACGACATCACCATCAAGTATATCAGACGGTATGAACGGATCCTACACAAAATTAATAGACAAAACTTGTCTATATTATTCAATGAAACCTGCATTAATATATATATATATATATGTATATATATATATATATATATATATGTGGACACAAGTACACACACATATGGAAATATTTTGCTGGTGTTAATAAAACAGTGCTCAATGTAACAGAGCTATTAAGTACATATTAATAAATATACATATTTGGGTTTTGTAATTTGCTTGAAGTATTGTGTATATAAGGTGTATGGGCTATCACAATGCGTTTAGTATGATAAATGAAGGTGAAGAAGGTTTTGGGTATTACCTAATTATTATTCATTAATATTTCGAGATGAGAATCTCATCTTCAGACTGATAGGAAAGCTTGATTTCACGTCTGTTCACTGGTGGATTGTGCCTTTAAATGCTATATATATATATATATATATTAACGAAACTTTGTTATAAACAACTGACAATTTGAAATGATTAGTTTGAACATTATTTTTTTTATTGATACTCGTATTTAAGTAGATATTCTGTTTTTAATTAAACAGTATTATATATTTATATCTACTGGCCTGCTTATTTACAATAAATTTTTATTACGAAAATGTGTGTCATTCGGCAGGATTCAAACCTGTGACCCCTATCCACATAGGGGAAGCTACCATGTGATCTGGCATGTCTTAGACCTCTCAACCACGAATGACCATTAGTCTAAACGAGGTTTAAATCAAGCCTATATAACACAGTTTTCGATTTATCACAATAACCATATCTGCTCTGAAATGTATCGTAATGTCAACAAATGTAAACATGTTACAGAAATTAACGAAGATTAAAGAAACTTGGTTATAAGCAACCGACAATTTGAAATGATAAAAAAATAATGTTCAAACAAATCATTTCATATATATATATATATATATATATATATATAGTGCATCAGAAATACCTCCGACATTATGATAAATAAAACACTAACTATATGAAGAAACTATTGCCACTAAAGATTTACTATTGTATTTTTATGTATTTCTAGAAGGTACATGTGAGAAGTATTTCTTCCATACACTGTATATTTATATTGGCAATTGCTGATATTTCTAAAGAAGTAATGGATCTTTTATTTATTAATTCAACAGATTTTAAAACTTTAAATGATGTTTTAATGGATACCTATGTTTGAGTAGAGGCTCTGTTTTTTTTTCAAACTGTATGTTTATTTATTTTTGTTTACTAGCTTGAATATTCAAAAAATTGTATAAACAATGAAACAAATATACTATTTAATCTAAATGGAGCATTTACTCAAAAAAGTGTATCCACTAAAAATAACATTTAAAGTGATAAAATTGCAGAATTTTTTTTATAATCATTTCACCCCAAGCCAGTCAAGACCACCACTGTTGTGTAAGGGGTTATTGTGAGAGGAAAAATAACAAAAAAAAAAACAAGGTACAGGGGATATCAAAGAAAGGATAAGAGAAGTATAAAAATCAAGAAGATAACAGATGGCAATTGACATTGCATTTAAACTTTTAGAGATTGTATCTATCAAGGAAGTAAGTATATGGAATGGAGTTCCACAGACAGGAAGTGCAAGTAAAGGAACTGATAGAGTAGAAGTGGCACTTATATTCCACTATTTTGATGGTAAAATTTTGGGACCTAGATGCCAATCTAGTAGCATGTGTAAATTCATGTGGTTGAGGTACCAGGGAAAGAAGTTTGTCAAAGCAAAAGCCATGAAAATATTTGTAGAAAAGATAGGAAAGCTTAGTTTCACATCTGTCCACTGGTGGACTGTGCCTTTAAATGCTATATATCTGTATATATATATATATATAGGGCTGTAGCTGATGCTAAAAAACACCGGGCACAGAGAAAATTGCCCAGATTTATTCATTGACAATGTGATGACGTCATCAGTGTCATCAATTTCCAGAAACTGTGATTTTTGCGGATTTTTTTGTCTATTCCAATGGAAATTAGGTACAGAACATGAATGAAAGCAGGAAATTGGGTTTGGACTTTCTGAGTATAACCAGTTTTTCTTCCAAAATTAATAAATAAACAAACAGATTTTTCCTGCGTTCATTTGGATATTTTCTTCGTTTTTCTTTCTTTCTTTCTTCGTTAATTGTTCAGTTTGATTTCTGACGAAGACATTTTTCCTTGCCCGGATTTTCACTATGATTGCACGGATCAGCCCGGACCCATGCCTGGTGTGCCTGGTAGTCAGATACAGCCATGTATATATATATTAACGAAATGAAGTTAAGCTGCTAAATTGGAATTGATATTATTGCAGATCCCTCTTTGGAGATTTTTTTTGAGAACTCCAAGATGAATAGTAGGAGCACCTGATCAGATATGACAACAATATTCAATACACAGAAGAACGGTAGATTTATAAATATTTATTCTGGTGAGAAAAAACTTCCTGGCTCGACACAGTGATACAAATTTTAATGTAAATATATATATAAAATTAATGAACACAATAAAAGAGCCAAAAAGATGATAGAACAAAAGAATGAGAAGGGAAATTTTAAGAAAGGGGATATTAAGAAAGAAAGAAAAATAATAATACCTAAAACTGCTGAAACTTTTTGGTATTTGATAATAGTAAAAGAATCTGGTGTATTTTACAAAGAATAATGATAAAATAATTGAATTATCTTAATAATCAATAGAGGGTTAGATTTTTGCCGAAATATTTCAAGAGTTTGGACTGACATTCATAATCTTCCTTTCCCTCTTAAAGACAATTTCAAATCTTTGTTTTTTTTTTGTTTTTTTTTTTTTAGAGAGTCATGGTTGAATCTTTGACACAAGTGGATTAAACCTGTTTCGTAAAAGATCCTATTCATGTTGTGTTAAAAGGACCGATCTTCCATTGACACCATTATTATTTAAATATATTTACCTCGTCAATTTTTATGTTTTTCAAGTGATGAATAGAATTTTAATAAAACCTAAACATACGAAAGTGAATTTATACATATTCGTTGTTCTTGAGAATTGACAACAAAAATAATAAATGCTATTTATGATATTGTTTATTAAAATGGTTGGCAAAAGACTGGCTAATTGCCAATTGATTCAATCTTTATAAAACAGCTAATAATAAAGATTTATCTAAACTTATTTATAAATGGAACTTTGTCTTTGTGTGTGTGTGTCTGTTTTTGTGTATGTCCATTACCTATAGACTCCGAAATGGCTGAACCAATTTTCTTGAAAATTTACACAGTTCTACTATTAGTGTCTGCGAGTGTTCTTAGCTAGGTTTTGTGTTGAGGTACACCCGATAAATATCGATAATCGAAAAAATCGGGTTATAGAAGGAGTGGTCTGATTTTAATCAAATTTGATACACTCATAGACAAAAACATAAGAATTGATATTCAGAAGTTTCAAGGTTGCAGTTCTTACAATAATGCAGAAAATCGATTATATATATATATATATATATATATATATATATATATATATATATATAAAAGGCAAGATGTTTGTGTGTGTATCTGTTTATCTACCTGTATGTCTGTATTTTTTTCAGCCCTTTTATTTTAATTTTTGCTTTGGATTTGGCTCGAGGCATAATTGTAGTTCTTAGTCTCAGCCATGATACCATTTACTCAGAGGACTTATTTAGCCTTCAAAATTCAGTTTACAATGAAAAAACTTATTTGATATTGATACCAGGAAATCAAAATTTGACTTACATCCATTCATTTTTCTTTCCGTCTACAGTTTTGCTTTAACTGGAAACAACTATTGCTTTTTAGTCTTTCGTGCCAACGTCCAAAGAGTCTGAACTCCAGAACCATGGATTAGTTTTAAAGCTTCCATTACACCCGAGCAATGCCAGGCTATACTGCTAGTGTTTTTATCATTGGTTCACATATTTTAATAATTTAGTAAATGTTTATAAATTTATTAATAAAATTTGTTTTCATATTTAGTTCTTCATAAATTGGTAAATGATAAATATTGCATTGCATTAGTTTTAATTGTATTACTTTTTAGAAAGTTGTAAATATAAAATTATTCTTGTAAATAAACAATCCAAGAATTAGTAGCCGGACAATTTGCCAACAGACAGTTTGTCAATGGAACATTCACATTGGTCAATGTTTCAAGTCTTTCAATTTTATGCTCTCATCTAATTTCTTTTCTATTAGAACATTTTTGTAAGCCCTTCAGTTGCCATTATGGAGTTTGTCAAGAAAGAACGAGTAGACAGAACGCTTTTATTTGAGGGATACGCCTAGATTGTTAACAAAACTAGAGAATCTAAAAGTTACTGGAAGTACAAACAATGAAAACTATGTAATGCAAAACTGACAACAGTCGATGGTGTAATTAGCCGAATGGCTTCAGAACACTCGCATCCACCAACACCTGGACAGTTCACTGACAGTTTATAAAAAAAAAACATGGATGAGAGCTTGAATTTTGGAAGACTTAAAGCATCAAACAATTGTCCTGTCTGTAAATCTTCTGTCAGCAAACTGTCCCTTGATGAATTGTCTTTAACCAAACTGTCTGTACATGCAATAAATAGATAGTGTTTAATATACTAATTATAATGAATAAACAATCAGATAAATAGTGTTTAATATACTAATTATAATAAATAAACAATCAAATAGTGTTTAATATACTAATTATAATAAATAAACAATCAAATACTGTTTAAGATACTAATTATAATAAACAATCAAATAGTGTTTAATATACTAATTATAATAAATAAACAATCAAATAGTGTTTAATAAACTAATTATAATAAATAAATAATCAAATAAATAGTGTTTAATATACTAATTATAATAAATAAACAATCAAATAAATAGTTCTTAATATAATAATTATAACAAATAAACAATCAAATAAATAGTGTTTAATGTACTAATTATAATAAATAAACAATCAAATAGTGTTTAACATTTTTGCTGTAAATTCTCAAAAATGAGAAACTGTATAATTCACTTTCATCAAACATTTAGGCTCTATTACAATTCTGAGATATTTAATTTTTAAAACAATATTGCCAAGGAGTGAAGGTATTTAAAATAACCCCAGTATCAAAGAAAAATACATCCTTTTTATACTTGACATTAAAGTCCAAGTTTGCCATTAAGTGTTTGCTTAAAAGATGATTGACTTGGTCACAGGTTTTAAACATGAAAGGAATAACTGTCTCATTAACCCCATCAGCCTTTACAAATGTTAGTTTGTTCAATTCCTGGAATCTTGAATGAATTGTTGAAAAATCTGAATATTTTATATGAGTTCAATTATATTGTCAGTCAGTTGGACAATCATGTCTCTTTCATGACTGATTAGGCAGAAGATTATCCTGCAATAGGTTGCATTTTCTTGCTCTGGAGAACTGGTTGCCAACCAAGGCTATAGAATTCCTGTGTATAACAATGGAAAATCTGTAATGTGATCGATACTGACTTGGCAGACCAGCTGCAACCACTCTCTGACCAGCATGACGTGGCTTCCCTGTGCCTCTTCTATAAATACTTTCATGGCTTCTGCTCTGATGAACTTAGATCATTGGTGCCACCTAAGTACGAATTTACATGAGATACTAGATTAGCAACTAGGTCCCACCCTTTTACAGCAAAACAGATAAGATGTAACCTTAATTTCTACTTTAACAGCTTCTTTTCTTGCACTTCCTGCCTGTGGAATTCCCTTCCACATGTCTGCTTTCCCGACGGCTACAATCTCCAGTAGTTTAAATGTAAGGTCAATAGACACCTCCTATCACATCTATTCTTTCAAACACTCTCACCATCTACCCAACCCTCATTCACGGTATCCTTACCTGTCTATCACCCTCCTTCTGACATTTCCTATATCTAACCATCCTTTCTCACCACTTTCCCCTCTATGTAACCCCCTGAGCAATAGTGGCAGTGAAATGCCTTGCTCAGGGTGAAAAGGTTAAAAAAAAATGCTTATATTGTGATGATACTAAGCAAGCAAGGGACCGGATGTTTGCCCTCAGAGGTCCAGATAGCAAATGACCAAAACTTGGTCTTTGCACATCTGGGCTCCATGCAGATGTTCCCGTGGAAAACCAAAAATAAATAAATATCAAATTCCTTTTATGGACCCTTTTCACAAGCCGACATGAATATTGTTTATCATCCAATGGGAAACCCAGAATTAAATCCGGGTGTGAATTCCCAAATGATTTGTTCGGAGCCTTGAAGACAAAATAAAAGGACAACACAGGAAATATCACCAGTTGAGAAAATACGAGCATAATTAACAAGTCCCTTGATGACGTCATGCGATCATATTATGTTGCCTCTCCTTTCTCTCTCATCTTCTTCTTCACTGTTCACTGAGCCACTTAACTGAAGGACTGAGCAGAGACTTCAAAGACACTCCTAACAAAAGAAAGCACACACTTACATACACCCAAACACTTTTCAGCAATTGCTGCTCTGAACATTTTAACGACCTTTGTACCAACCAAAAGACATTACTTTTATTTGTAAAAAAAACCTTAATTGATATATATATATATATATGTTGTTTCTATACACAATTTGAATTTCTTGTTTTATATACCTCTTATAGTGGGCTAGCTACAGTATTTAGTTGGCCTTCCCACATAAGTCAACATGTGACACAGGTAATTTTTATGTGGGTCTTCCAGGCCATATAGCCCGGCCAAAAATATCTGTCTGCCATTACCCAGTTGTGACTCTACCCTTCGCCAAAGCCACGACTGGGGGTTAGTGCTCTCTACCCAAAGGCAGAGAGCTGACAGTGACAAAGGCAGTTACTGCAAGGCAACTACTAACTAGTGGTGGCCTATCTACTAACTAGGCCAAATTCAGTTAATCTGTTTCAACACACAAATAACAGATAACCCACTATAATATATCTAAAAAAAAAAATTAGAAGTCAAGTATTAGAGAAAAATTCAGTGATAGGCCATGAAGAGAAGATGCTTCCTTGACATGTGGATAAACACAGCCTCTTGCAACATGACATAAAAATATTTGAGTAGTGACAGCTTTTATAATAGACACTAGCTTTACTTTTCAAGATTGCAGAACAGCAATGTGACATATTTCTATACTTTATTAGCACTAGCAATATAGCCCAGCATTGCTCGAGTATAATGAAAACTTTAGAACTAATCCATGGTCCTGGAGCTCAGACTCTTTGGACGTTGGCACGAAAGACTAAAAAGCAATAGTTGTTTCCAGTTAAAGTGAAACTATAGACTGAAAGAAAAATGAATGGATGTAAGTCAAATTTTGATTTCCTGGTATCAATATCAAATCAGGTTTTTTCGTCGTAAACTGAATTTTGATGGCTAAATAAGTCCTCTGAGTAAATGATATCATGGCTGAGACTAAGAACTACAATTATACCTACTTAGAGCCAAACACAAAGCAAAAACTAAAATAAAAGGGCTGAAAAAAATACAGACATACGGGTAGATAAACAGATGCACACACAAACATCTTGCCTTTTATATATATTATCGATTCTCTGCACTATTGTAAGAACTGCACCCTTGAAACTTTTGAATATCGTTTCTTACGTCTTTGTCTATGAGTGTATCAAATTTGATTAAAATCAGACCACTCTTTCTATAACCCGATTTTTTTGATTATTGATATTTATCGAGGGTACCTTGACACAAAACCTAGCTAAGAACACTCAAAGACACTTATAGTACAACTGTGTAAATTTTCAAGAAAATTGGTTCAGCCGTTTCGAAGTCTATAGGTAACACACACAGACACACACACACACACAGACAAAGTTCCATTTATAAATAAGTTTAGATATTCTCTTTTTAACAATAAAAACATAATTTTCACTCTCCCAATTTCTTCCAAGTGGTCTTTGAATTTATTTTATTTTATTTATTATAAATGTCTGGGTAATTATCTGCTTTCAACAGCCAAATTCATACCAAAGCTGCCCAATTTATATTTGGCAACTCAACAGGGATTTTATATACAAAACACATAATTTGTGCTTACAAACAAGTAGAATAATATAGATAATGTAAATTCATTGTTAATGATTTTCCATAGAAAAAATCATTGAAAGTAAAAAATAAAATTACTGTTATTTCTCCAAAATTAATGCAAATATTACAGACAGTGTTATTAAATACATAATTATTTCAATTTTTTTTATAACTCAGTTATAATTACTTAATGAAATTTGTCAACTCTGCATTGGAAATTGAAGTCATACAATTTTCTCTATAACTTTGAGATTTACATCTTATTTACATCACTGTATATACTTGAGTATCATCATTTATCCATCACACCCAATGGTGCATAGGGCAGCAACTTTTTGTTGCTGTTTCTGTAACAAACTGTTTTTTACGGGGCAGGGTTGTTAGTCCTGCACCCAACCCCCAAACTGGAGGACCGGTGAACCATTCTTGGTCCTTACGTTTACAGCACCTGGTATTCCCAAATGGTTACCCATTTAAGTACTGACCAGGCTCAATGTTGCTTAACTTCGGTGATCGGATGGAAACTGGTGTATTCAACATGATATAGCCGTAGACTACTTGAGTATAGTAAGGAGTTTTTGTGATCAGTTCTTTTACACAAAAATAGGACGTCACACCATACGCAGGTTACAAATTCATGTATTTTTATTGACCAGTTGCGCTATACACAGGTAAATTATTTTGTAGAGATGAAAAATCATATATTTTCATTGACTGTTTGCACTATACACATGTAATTTTTTTCTGGAAGGGTTAAAATTTGTTCTTTTTACATTGATAGTAACCTACCTACATTTATATGGTATCCTTCTTTTTCATGCACTCTATCCTTTTCCAGACATAGGCTATCATAGGCCACCACTTACCCTCATCCCTTGTCACTCTTAACACTTTTCCTCTTGGTATCTCTCCCAAAACTTGCTCTGCCATCCACTTGCGCAAGCCCATACCATTGGTTAACCTTAATAGTACAGGTATAGTGGGTTGCTTATCTTATTCCGTTTGTAGTGAAGGGTAATTGTATACCGTTGCAGGTTAACGGAATTTGACCTTGTGGTAGATAGCCCACTATAATTCATAAAATGATTATAAAATCAAGAAAAGCAAGTTGAGTTGAAAATATCATTTATATATACACATATCAATTAATGTTTTTACAATTAAAGTAATACTTGAATATAAAGGTCCAACGGAGGTTAGAATGTTCATAGCAAATAATGAGCTGAAAGAGATAAAAGGCTTAGGAATGTGGGGAGCAGAGGTATGTGAGAAATGTCTTTGAAGTAGTCACTCCTGAGGTCAGTAAGTACTTTTGAGACAGTGAAGAAGTGATGCGAGGTGAAGGAAGGCGAATGTAGTAGCCGCTCGACTATCAAATTAATATCAAAGGGATATTAATTACATTCTTCTCCTTGGTCTCTGTCCATCTGTCTGTTGGGTGCTTTTTGTCTCGGCTTTTTATATCTGCTTTTTGGATCAAAACAGTTCATTTTGAATTTCACACTTGTATTTGATTCTGGGCTTCCCATTGGTTGGTAAATAAAATTTGTGTAGGCTCGCAAAATGGAAATTTGATATTTGATTAATTTTTATTTTTCAACTGGAACATCTGCGCGAATACACCTGCACAGAGATGACTTTTGTTTATTTGCTTTCTGGTCGTTATAGAGCAAACATCCAGTCTCTCATTTTTGCTCGGTATCACCACACAGGTAAGCTCTTTTAGCTTGCCTCCCTTAGTCTAGATTCTTTCTTTTCTTGTTGCTACATGAACAGTAGAACATCATTTAATATTTTCTCCATTGAAAATCTACAAATGCCTTATATAAATGAAGATTAACAATGCTACTTTTTCTTTCTCCAATGTGAATACATCTTCAGTTGTGTTCTTCATCCTGTCTTCCTCTGTTTATTTTTACTTCTTATATTCCTTGCATTTACTTGTGTTATTTTAGCATTTATACAAAATACATCCAGAATGATGCCCAGTACTACAATATGGGACTAAGGTAGGCCTACTAGTATTGCTTTGAAGCTGGAGGTCTTATTATCTGTAAGATATATCAAAAGAGAAGATATCATAATATACAGAGAGAATATTTTTGAAGAGATTCAAAATCAGACCTGAACAAAAACAAGATTACCATATACGGATCTTTTTATCAAATCTTTTATCATAAGTGGTTTTTCACACCATTTTTGAAATAGCTTGTACAAAAATAAATTAAGACCATTTATTTGCTATAAAACATGTCCCATACTGCAATATCTGTTTATTTGCTATAAAACATGTCCAGTATTGCAATAACTGCTTTTTTTTTTTTAATCATTTCACCCCGAGCAAGGCAGAAATGCCACTGATATGCAGGGGGCTACATAACTGTAAAAAAGATTCATTAGAAAAGAGTGAGGAGTACAAACTAGTTAGAAAGGAGCAATAGAAAGCTGAGAAAGCAGGTGCAATGACAGATGCATAGGTGGAGAGAAAGGGAAGGTTATATGGGGGTGGGGAGAGAGCTAGAGTCCAGTGGTTAGTAGATGAGTATTGACTTTGCATTTAAATTTCTGGAGGTTG
Source organism: Ascarosepion bandense (assembly GCA_037127315.1). NCBI lineage: Eukaryota > Metazoa > Mollusca > Cephalopoda > Sepiida > Sepiidae > Ascarosepion > Ascarosepion bandense. Next base: position 4,576,980 of record JBBBDQ010001439.1, on the reverse strand, counting down.
TAGCCGTCAGGAAAGCAAGAATACGGGAGCAAGTTCCACAGGCGGGAAGTGCGAGAGAGGAAGCTGCAGGAGTAGAATTGTCGTCTGCATTTGGCTAACCTGATTGTGAATGGGTGGGACGGATGGTTGACTTGTATATATGCAGGATGGATTCAGGCGGAAAAAACATCCTGGATCGACATAGTGACCCAACCTTCTTAGCAGTAGATTTTGCTATGGATTCAATATAGTGGTTCCATTTGAGGTCTGAGGACATGGTAAGTCCGAGGAGGCAAAGTGTATTGCTCTCCGGGAGAATCGCTCGGTCCATGCTTATGGGAGGCAGGAGAGGTTGCCTGTAATGGTTGACAGACAACAGCTTGGTCTTGGATGAATTAAAGTTGACAAGCCACTTCTTGCCCCAGAAATTCAAATTTACCAAGCAGCTTAACTTGATGTTAATTTTTGGGAAAAGCAAGAGTTGAAGACAGTGATTTGCTATATCACATGTTCAGTACTGCAATATTTGTTTATGTGCTATAATACATGTCTAGTGAAGCGTAGGGAGCTGGGTAATATTTCTTTTATTCAGCCTTGTGTCAGACTTAACCAAACTCCCTACAGCTTACAAGTTTTATGCAGAATTATCATCATCAGAATTATTATCAGAAGGTTTTCATCAAAAGGTTGTTTATCAGCAGGTTGGAATGTGGAGATTAGTGTAGAAGAGTGGAATAATAAAATATACATTTTAAATGTTAAAATAGAAATTTATTAAAAGGAGGAATAACATAAGTTGTAAGAGTTAATGTAAAATTAGAACCATTCATAAGAAGTTAAGAGTAGAGTTCAGGTTTAATGATAAAGTTGAGTTAAGGGTATGGAGAGTTGATGACACTGATCCCAGTAGTAATTGCTGAAAGAGATAAAGAGAAAGAGAACAAGGTGTGACCTGACCTTATTTCAGGGTTGATTTGGAGTTGACATTAAATTTTAGTTCTTTCCTCTTTATGCTCCCATCTGTATCTCTGATGCAAGGACATTTATATGTCCTTTTGAATTTTGCACTGGATTGCCAAGTCCTTCCAAGTCTTACAAGTCACTCCCATTGGTCAAAAATCATTTTAACACCTACTTGCAACTCATTTGGAATTTTTCATTAAGCAGATAGTCAATCCCTTTTCTATTCTGGAAAACCAGGATTTCACACTGTCATTGTGGATTTTTGTAAAAGTGAAGAAGAAGGTTGATTTTAATTAATTTCTTATAGGCTACACTAGTACTGCAATATTTGATTACAATAGGCCTACTAATATTGGTCAGAAGCTGGTGATCTCCTTATACATGAGCTATGAGAAAAAAATCAAGGGTCACACTATATGTGAAGTAGGCTTATACATGAGTATATATGATATTTACCTTTAGACTAATGTCTTTATCTTTATTGTTATTATCATAACACTTTAGCAGGTATTCTTTCTTGCCTTCTTTAAGGGTCTTTTGATCTATAAAATTTGGATTTGAACTATTTAATCTACAGGGGCAAATTGTTCTTATTTTGCTGTTTATATCAAGAAATATCTTGTTCATTTTTAATACTGCTCAGTTATTGCTTCCTCTGTTTCCATTCTGTTTGGGGACTGAACTCACATTTACTATGTTGGCATATTCACAAACCAATTTTTTAATCTACTAGACTAACATATTTTAAATCTTAGACATTAAATACTTAAGGTATAAATATACCTTAAGTATAACTTATTATACCTTATTTACCTGGAGTAGTAAAAGATGTCATTTTTAATATAAAATTATGCAGAATTTATTTCACAAAAACAAAAGCAAAGATTACACTTTGAGATTATATATATATATATATATATTATAATTTGATAGTCAATAAATTAGAACATTAGAAATGAAGTGAATGATGTGTGGCAGGCCAAATTTAAAGTTCTTGGAATTCAAGCTGGGAAAATGTGTCTTAATAGTCGTTATAAATAAATGTGTCTTAATAGCCGTTATAAATAAATGGTATTCATGAAATAACTTGTGCTTGAAATTTGTAAATTTATAATAATTTTTGTTTTTTTGGTTTTTTAATTTTCAAAATTTTTCATTAGTTTGCTTCTATTTTTATGCCATTTTTTCTCTTTGCTAAAGACAAGCTGTGAATTGCCTGCAAATTCGAGCAGTGTTTCCAGGCAGAAGAATAAAGAATGAGTTGATCAAAGAATAGTTAAAGCAGAACAGAAAACAAACAAAGAAAGAGAGAAAAAGAAAAGTAATGGCTGAAAATAAATTGTATCTAAACTTATTTATAAATGGAACTTTGTGTGTGTGTGTCTGTTACCTATAGACTCCGAAATGGCTGAACCAATTTTCTTGAAAATTTACACAGTTGTACTATAAGTGTCTGCGAGTGTTCTTAGCTAGGTTTTGTGTCAAGGTACCCCTGATAAATATCGAAAATCTATAATCGAAAAAATCGGGTTATAGAAGGGGTGGTCCAATTTTAATCAAATTTGATACACTCGTAGACAAAGACATAAGAAATGATATTCAGAAGTTTCAAGGTTGCAGTTCTTACAATAGTGCAGAAAATCGATAATATATATATATATATATATATATATATATATATATATATATATAAGGAAAGATGTTTGTGTGTGTATCTGTTTATCTGCCTGTATGTCTGTTTTTTTTCAGCCATTTTATTTTAGTTTTTTCTTCAGGTTTGGCCCTAAGGAGATAAAATTGTAGTTCTTAATTTTAGCTATGATACCATTTACTCAGAGGACTTATTTAGCCTTCAAAATTCAATTTACAACGAAAAAACTTATTTGATATTGATACCAGGAAATCAAAATTTGACTTACATCCATTCATTTTTCTTTCAGTCTACAGTTTCACTTTAACTGGAAACAACTATTGCTTTTTAGTCTTTCATGCCAACGTCCAAAGAGTCTGTGCTCAAGGACCATGGATTAGTTTTAGAGCTTTCATTACACCCAAGCAACGCCAGGCTATACTGCTAGTAAAATATATTTGTTGATTATCAATGATTGATAAAAAAATATGTGGAGTTTATTTTACTGATAAGCTGCTGTTTATCTCTTCTGGTGTCTGGGACTGTTTCTGAATGATCAGTAAATGGCATATAAAAATATCATTAAAATATATGGAAAATAGATAAAGCCAATGAACATTTCATATAAAATATTTGTCACTCAATCACTTATACGTATTTATCTAGTGCTCCTGCTATTCAACAATGGTCTGGACAAATCTAAAGAAAGATCTGCCATGTAATCGATCCTGACTTGGCATTTCAACTTCAATCACTTTCTCATTGACTGATCAGTTTTTTACTCTGGTGCTCTGACTACATGAATTTAAGCATGCTACTAGATTGGCATCTAGGTCCCACCCATTTACCGTTGAAATAGCTAAATACAATCACCACTTTTATCCCAACAGTCTTTAATTGTATACTTCCAATCTCTGTGGAACTTCCTTCTGTTTACTTGCTTCCTTGATAACTACAGTCTCCAGAAACTTAAATACTATGTCAGTTGCCATCTTGTTTCTTGAATTCCATTCGTCTTTTATCTTTTCCTTAATCCTTCCATATGAATATATGTTTTTTCTCTCAATTTGTTCCCTGTAAAGACCTTCATACTAGTGGTATTTCCACTTTGCTTCATGTGAAATGATTAAAAAAATTATATATATATATATATATCATCCTAATTTAACGTATCAGACAGCCCTCCCCAGAAAAATAATTGAAAGAGATTGATCTAAATCCACAGATAAAGTGGAAACTGTTTTGCATGGCCCATACTTCTAATAGTCTATGAGATAGATGTAAAATTAACAGAAAAATTAGGATTTTGAAATTTCAATATCATAATGGTCTTCTAAATAAACGTAAAGAAATCATTAGTAAGTATCATCACCATAATAAATTTAAATTTCCATAATTATCTTCTTCCATTTATTTATAATAAAAATTGCTTTTTTCATAAATTAGAGTTTACAATTTAATGAATCAGTTACTTTTTCCCTCTCACCTACCACTACTAACCCAATGGTCAAAACACATGCCTCCCACCACTAAAAGAGAATTTACCACTATGATTCCCCTCAGCTTAATTCTATATTAACCAACATTCCCTACCTCATCCTTTACTCGCCTCTGCTTCTGGCATAAGATGTTACTTAAAGACACCTGGCCCAGTGGATATAAATGCTGGTTAGTTCCTGACTTGACTCTTAGAGTTGTTTGTTCAATACCAGGCTACAGCAGTAATGAACAAGTAACTTGCAGGGTTAGAGAGAAATAACTCATGACTTCCAATCAAGGCTTTATACAAGGAATGGAGTTCATAAAACCCCAGTGATTGTAATAAAGGGTTTGGTGAAAAATTCCTAGTACATGAAGAAGACCGGAGCATATAAATGGCAACAAAGATGAGGACGATAGTCCAAATAATGTAAATACTGTAAATACTACCTCATCTCAGAAATATAGACAAATATATGCTCATTATGAGAATCTTATGAACAAAGCCTGGGAGTAATGAGAGTATTTTAAGGAAAATGCAAACCAAAAGGACACTTATACTTGAAATCATAAAGAGACACATGAAATTTCAATGGCAATAATGATGAAGAATGGCTTGGAGAATTTGACGCTCACAGGGTTTATTAAAAACAAGAGGGACAGATAGACATACCATGATACCTGACAAGATTTTGTAAATAGAAAATAGATTGAGAAGGGATCAAAGATTACATGTCGAAAAGACATATTGAAGGCAAGATTAAACTATCGCTTGGTTCACACTCCACCCACATCTATTGAACAGGTGAAGAGGCTCATCCCTTGTTTCCTGTTTAGGATGTGGTTTCCAGCTTTCTCTTTTCCAATCTTTTCACTCTTTTCTTTTTCATTTTTTTCAATTGGAGTAGATAGACTAAACTATTGCCCGGTTCTCACTCCATCCACGTCTATTGAACAGGTGAAGAGGCTCATCCCTTGTTCCCTGTTTATGATGTGGTTTCCGGCTTTCTCTCTTCCAATCTTTTCACTCTTACGTAGCCCCCTGCACATCAGTGGTGTTAGCGCCTTGCTCGAGGTGATATGATTAAAAAAAAAAAGAGAGACAAAAGAAAGCAGTAAATAACCTACCTAAAGAGCTTGTGCATTGTTTCGCAGAACGGGGATTAAGATGACAGCTCTTACTTAGAGCTATAAAGAACAGGAAGTTGTGGAGAGCCATAATGGTTCACATACTGATGGGACACAGCAAATGGAAAAAGAATATGTTCACATGTGTACATACGAATATATCTGTGAATATGCACACCTACATCTAAACCTGTTCTCACTTCTGAAATATCTTCAACCCAAGATCTTAAAAGAATAAATAAATCAACATCTCTCCTCAAGAAGAATGAAAAAAAAAATGTATATATATATGAGTAACACTGAACTGGCAGGATAGTGGCCTACAGCATCAGTGTGAATTCTTAAAAAGTGTAGCACATTTTTCTTTAAATGGGTGATATCTTATTTTTATTGATACCTCAGTTTGCTTATGCTTTCTCAAAGACTGGTAATGGATTTTGTATTCTTGAAGAAAGAAAAGGATAAAAAAATGACATTTTTCTATATGCAGTCCTTAAAATATTCATCCAATGTACTTGCTTTGATGAGCAGCAGTTGGAAGTGCACACAAACTTCATACCATTTTCAATATAACAATTGGAAAAATTTAGTGAATAGAACTTAACATGATACTTCATGTTAGGTAAGTCAAAATCATTTTTTCTTTCTTTCTTGACTATATCAAACAATATATATATATATATATATATATATTTTTCATTTGGAAACAAGTTATTTCACAATCTAGGTTTCTACCTTCCAGCGTCTTCAGGCAATTTACAATAGCAATATCAATAATATATATGTATGTATATTCTTGGCAAACAGTGGCCAAGCATAACTAAAAGTTTCATGTGTTTATAGGAAATAAATCCTGTTATATACTCACATATATACATATTAAAACATATCCAAACATTATTCTATACCAAGTAACAGACAATATTATAAGCATACCAAAAAGATTCCACAATACAATACCCACTGTATAAATAAAAATGTCTGTTGGTTTTTGAAATTAACATCATCGTGTAAATTATTTGACTAATAATTCATTTGAAAGCTAAAACCCTATTTTTCTTAGACCTACTTTTGAGAAAAAATTTCTTATAAAAACCCACAAATTTTGACTTTCTGTGGTCAGAGATGTGACTGTCATCAAGACATTTAGACACAAGGGAAGATGTAGCTCCATAGATTATTCTTTCTCATCCCCAGTGCATGCTGAAATAAATGTTTGTTGGCAACTTCAAATAAATCCTCTTCAACAACAGCAGAGATGGTCAGTGATTCTTTGCTGACAATCAAGTCTTTTCTTAACTACAGATTTCTTTCTGTGAATCAACTACTCAAAGACTTTAAATCAACTACAAACTATTTTTATTACTTTTCAGTTCTTTTGAATTCATGTGCATATATTTCTACATCGAATATAGTTTTCAATTTACTCAAGATTGAGAATAGAGGTAGTGGAGCTAAATAATTACATTTAACAATTAATAGATGATAATATCACATGTTGGATGAACATGATAGTGTCATGGTCATCCCTGTAATAGGAGAGAGAGCTATGGCATAAAGATTTATTCTTCCATTTGTATTTCCTTCATTATGGATATTATTATATCCTTGGTATGATAATACTGTATTTTATGGAGAGAACAAAATGGCTGAAAGAAAAAAGAAAGAAAGACCTGCTTTGTTATCAGAGAAAGTTTTATACTGCTATGTCATGCACAAAGTTATATATACATATGTCTCATACAAGTAACAATATATCCCATATATTTACACAGCAAGTAGAGTGTAAAGAGAGAAAAAAAGAAGTGTCTTACATATAATAGAGAGATACTCTTACGTCTTGAGAAGCCAAGTTTAGGATTCCAGATTCAAATGGGCAAGTTTGTCTCAAGCAAGTACATATTCCAAGAATGTAAATCATTGAGTTTTCCTAAGTTGAGGACAGTGAGCTGGAGTTTCTTTCTATATCTGGGAGATATATTCCTCAAGGGAAAAGGTACTTTTAAGCTGCTGGGGAGGTAAATTTAGCTTCTGCGCAAGCCATGGGGGACCTGGGTTAAATAAAGCAATCTCTCTGTTTGGATACTGTAAACAAACTGAAATTGTCACTGCATGAAGTGATGTCACTAAGCAGTCTCCCATATGATCAAGTGGCTTATCTCCACCAAAGGGAGATAATTGCCGGCTGTATCCCTACAGATGAATTACAGCAAGTTATCGCATAAACTGATTAATATGTACACCAGTTCACAAATAAAAGATGTATCATAACACTGTCCAAACCTGGAAAAAGAGTAGTAACATTAAATATATTCTTCAGGTTAAATCATTTTTGACACAAGTGATATGCACTTTCATTATACCTAAAATTATACCTGTCAACAATCATCTTCAAAAAAAGGCATGCTATCTGGTACAAATAATTGACAGCTGTATATAGAAAATTTTCCATACAAAATTTCCATTATGTCAATTTGAAAAAAGTATGCTTATTTTATTTACCCAGAAAAGTTCAAAACTACTCAGATCTCACATGTCACCAGACTCTGAATGTGCACTGAAATAGGGAAATATGTCTTCTAAAAATTAAACTGAAAAATTTTGTGAGAAATGAAGAAAAATGTGCTAAAAAGCTGTGTTCTATCAATAGTCCAATATAGTAAAGCATTCTGGGTAATTTTCTTCCAGATGAAGAGGAAACTTGAGGCAACAGAGATGTGGTTCTACAGAAGGATGCTGAGAATACCACGGACAGAGACATATGAACATCAAAGAAGTTTTAAGAAAAAAGGCAACAGATATTTAGAATCAGAAAAGGGAGAGTAGAAATGTTTAGTACACATAATGAGGGAAGAGTGCTTAGAGAATTCAAAACACACAGGACATGTTGAAAGTAAGAGTGGCGGAAGAAAGCAGCAAGTAAAAAACCTGACAAGCTTTTTTAAATGGATGGCAGAACATAAGTAGGAAGAGATAGTAAAAATACAACATTGCTCAGGGATGCAAAGATAGAATGTTGTGGACAGCCATGATCACCAGTGTCTTGATAAGATAAGAAGATGATGATATCATTTTTAGTTGCTAAAATTGGCCTATACTTCCAAATACATTCACAAAGAGAAACAATTCCATCCTGTGATGCATTAATCTATGCTTAAAGTGTTGAATGTAGTCTTAATGAACAAGTCAGGGTTTCTGCTTGTCATGTATAATACATGATTCTGGCAGCTAAAGAACATTTTGGAAAGTGTGTTAAGTAGCATGGGCTTTATATGAGCAGGTATTATACTGCTGGACCATCATATGAACTTCATGTTACAGGAATAGCAGTGGAACAGTGTTATGGATATAAATATAGCAAAAGCAAACAAGAGTATGAGATTTACAATACCTCAAACCATAATGCCATGGGTTGGGTTTGTGAGTTTTTTGTTTTTTTTTAATTATATCATCCTGAGCAAGGCAGTAGTGCTACTGATGTGCAGAGGGCTACATAAGAGTAAAAAATTAGATAGAAGAGAGTGAAGAGAGAGACGAACAATTAGAAAGGAGCAAGAGAAAGAAGGGAATACAGGTGTGGTGATAGTTACAGAGGCAGAGAGAAAGGAAAGGATATACAGGGTGGTGAAGAAAGAACTAGGGTCAAGGGGTTAAGAGATGAGTGTTGACATTGCATTTAAATTCCTGGAGGTTGTAGCTGTCAGGAAAGCAAGAATAAGGAAGGGATTTCCACAGGCGGGAAATAAGAGAAAGAAGCTGCAGGAGTAGAATTGTCGTCTGCATTTGGTTGATCTAACTGTGAATGGGTGAGACCCAGTTGCAGAGGCACTAGTAACTTATTAAATAGACAGATGTGACTCTCCAAGTCTAAGTTCCACGGACAAAAGACCATATGGGAATCATAACATTGAACACTACAGAGTAGCATTTGACGTTCTAAGGTGATCTCGTCATGATGGCATTGTAATTGTGCATGATGACATTGTAGCATAAATGACTGTAGTTCTGCTATAAAACGATTCTCAGCAGTCTATGTTGATGGTTCACGTTTGTTTTGATTTGTGCTGAGAATGCTGTGGGGCCTGCTATTCCTGATCTTACAATGTATTTATCTTGCTTATTGTCTATTCAAAGCCAGGTGTAGGAATTATCCTCTGACCATTTAGGTACAACTGCCACATCACATCGAACATGAACAGCAATTTTAAAAATCACTAATGCTCTTCTAATTGAATAAAAGAAACATATGTGCATCTCTATGTCCTGAGAGCTGATTGCACTCCACTAAACCATATTGCAATATGTCTCCTCAGTGGAAAATCAGACAGAACAAAGTTATGAGTATTGATATATCATAAGATAATGAAAGACTTTGAAAATTTGAATGTAAATATCTACTGTCTTTATCATTCTTATTCTGTACCCAGATCAAATTAGTATTATCATTTAGGATATTGTAAATCTATTTTAAATCAGTTTGACTATATATATATATATATATATATATATATATATATATATATATATCAAACAACTTTTATTGAATATAGTAGACAAAATAAAGTGGCCAAAAGAAAGTGGACAATGAAAATTATGGAAATATTTTTGTGCTTCCAACTGCCATCAAACAAAACTAAATAAAAAATTAATAAAATTTTCCGTACCTGCAATATTTAACAAAAAGTCTTTGAAAGAAAAGATGCTAACCATATATATATATATTTTAATTGTTTCACCCCAAGCAAGGTGGTACCACCACTGATGCACAGGGGGATACATAAGGGAGTAAAAGTTTAAGCAGAAGAAGAGTGAAGAGAAAGACAAAGCAGTTACAGTGGGAGAAAGAGCAAGAGAAGGATGGGAATACAGGTGTGAATACAGGTGTGAAGACAGGTAGAGAGCTAAGAAAAGAACAAGATACATGGGGTGATGTAAAAAGACTGGAATCAAGTGGATAAGAGATGGGAATTGACATTGCATTTAAATTTCAGAAGGCTGTAGCTATCAGGAAGAGAGTTCCACAGGCAGAAAATCCAAGAAAATCCAAGAAAAGAAGCTGCTGAAGTAGAATTGTTGGCTGCATTTGGTTGATTTAACTGTAAAAGGGTGGGATCTTGTAGCCAGTCTCATTGCCTGAGTAAATTCTTATGGAGCAGACACTAGTGACCTTATATATATATATATATATATGCAAACAAAAAGGAATACTTAACTGACAAATTTCATCCTCTGAGGGAATTTATTAAGGTATGTGTGTATATATTAAGACCTTGAATAAATTTTCATTGTTTTTCAACAGAAAGTGTGCCCAGAACACTGCATGCCGTGCATGTAGTCTCAGATGGTAACACATCTATAAGAAAGTATTATAAGCAAGCTTGACATTCAGTGTATATCATTTCACCAACTTTGGTTTTCATAGCGTTAAACATGTCAGATTTTGTGCCAAAGAAAGCACATTTGTGGGGAAATTTACTGCACTACTTTCTTCAAGTGAAACCTTCAGCTGAAGCATCAATAACTCTTGTTGAGACATGGCAACCATGCTCTGTAAGAAATAACATGGTTTAGATGCTTAAAAATAAAGATAAATAATGCTTTAGCAAACTGTAAAAGCTAGAAGATAAAGAAATGGAAACATTACTTTATATCATGTATATGAACAGAGACATGACAAAGTAATTTTGCAATATGACAAAGCTAAGCCAGAAAAATGGGGAAAAAGTGGCTAGCGATAGACAATACATTCAGTGACATGTTTCTAACTAATTTTTATAAATCAAGCTTAACTTTTCATGAAAATTAGTGAGAACTTATTCAAGGTTCTAATACACACACATATGTATATATATATATATATATATCTGAACTGATTTATAAATGGAACTTTGTATATATATATATATATATATATATAATATTGAAAGAAAAATTCAAAACATATTTAGACAGTCATAAATTAAGATTTATTTTGACTGTGCAATTTACTTAAATTGCTTTGTTTAAACTGTTGAAAAATAAATTAATTCACTCAGAATATTTAAAACCTTTTTAGCAGAGGAAGTGAAGCTTGTATTATTTAAACCAGAAATAAATTGAGAATGGATACATCAGATCACACAAATTAGAGACATATATTTACTCACACAAACATAAAAACAAATCTTATGAGAAAATATGTACATACACAAGAATTTTTGAATTAGACATACATAAAAAAGGGGACACAGACTATATATATATATATATATATGTCATCTATATATATATATTCGTCATCCATATACAAGCCTGTTTTGCTGTATTACAGCTCATCAGTGTGGCTAGACATCCACTTGCTTCTGGCCTTGATTGAAACTTGACTGATTTGTTGTTGGTCGGAGTTGCTAACCCCTAAACTATAGGTGTATGGAATCAGAAAGGGAAATTTTAGCGTGTTATATATATATATATATATTTAGTATATCGAGGCAGCAAGTAATTTTCTAGACATATTCTATTAAATATAAGAGACAATGAATGTCTATTATGTTTAATCATGAGCCGTTCTAAACGTCGTATTTTTGCTTTAATTTCAGTTGAAAATAAAGACAAAAATTCTCCAACATTTGGATAATTATTTATTGGTTTTCTTCTAAGCTTTCGGCTCACATGAGCCATCTTCAGAGAGGTAGTTTAAACTGAAATATTATAAAATCCACCATCACCGACGATTTTATTTTGTGTTGACATAAAACTCCGCTTGGCAACGGCAATAGTTACCAAAAATAATAAACGCAGTTCTTAAGTTTGCGATGCGGTTTTATGACGTCACACCGCGGAATAGCGCGAAATGACAACAAAACCATCTAGTCAAATGCAATGTAATATGTTATTTCCTGTTTTAAAGTTGATTTTATTGAGTGTTGGTTGTTTTGATTTGATGTACATGGCCTCCAATATCTGCAGGTTCCTCTTACTGTGTGTATGAGTAAGGATCACCGTATTGTTGACCAAAATCTGTCTGATATTACCTACATGTTTATGTTTTTCAGAGAAATGTTGTTTAATAGTACTCTGATCAGAAAGATGACATGTAAGTCTACGGGAGAGCGTGGTTGTGGTAAAACCAATATATGTACTAGGTTTTTGAGTAGTATCAGAGATGCAATCTCTGAATGGGCATGTAAATTGGTACACTACATTGGTTTTTTGTAAAGAATTTAGTTTAGTGCCTGTTGGGTTATTATAAACTATGAGGTCAATTGTTTTAAACTTTTTATAATATATAATGAGTTTAATTTGATTATTACTATCCACTGGTTTAACATTTCTACGTATTATGTTTTTGAGAGTTTTTTCATCTTGCTTATAATTATTATGTATTTGGTTGCAATAGTATAAGTTAATAGTGTTATGTTTATTTTGATGTAAACCATTATTATTAATATTATCATTATTGTTAGAGCTATTGTTAAGTTTGTTGAGATACATTTTAATTTGTTGATCAATAACGGAGTTAGGAAATCCATTATTGACTAGTGTTTGCTTAATGTTGTGTAATTCTTTATAAAATATAGATTTGGAAGAAGATATCATTTGTGTGCGTTGAAGTAAGTTTTTTATAACAGCTAACTTATATCGTTGGGGACATTCACTATTATAATTAAGAAGACACGAATTTATGCTAGTTGGTTTCCTATATAGAGAAGTAGTAAATTTATGTGTGCTAGAATCAATTAATACATCAAGGAATGGGAGTTTGTTATTAATATTAAGTTCTAATGTAAATTTGAGGATGGAGTGACTTTCAAATTTGTTTTTAAGATATTTAATTTGATCGATATTCTTAGCTAAAACAAAGATGTCATCTATATATCTTACATATATAGAGGGTTTATTGTTGTCATTAATTATTTTATTTTCTAGATTTGCCATATAATAATTAGAAAAGAGGGGACCTAAAGGAGATCCCATCGCAATGCCATCTATTTGTGTATAAATATTGCCTAAGGGGTCGTGAAAGGGTACTTGTGTGGTGCATGCTAATAATAGTTTTTTGAATATAGTGGGTTTAATATTGATTGATGGGAGAGTAGCATGGTTGTATACATCACGGATAATGATGTCAATTGTTTCATGGACGGGAACATTTGTGAATAAGTTTTGAACATCCAAAGATGCAATCATTTGATTATTAGGTTTTACGGAATGGAGAATCTGTAAAAATTCGTCCGTGGAGTTAATGCTATATTTTCCAGGAAGATAGGGAGTAATTAGTTTGTTAAGTGTTTTGGAAAGATTATATATTGGTGTGGGTATTTGAGAAATGATAGGTCGGAGGGGATGATCTTTTTTATGGATTTTTACATTTCCATAAAGGTAGCCGGGCTGATAATCACCTATAATCTTTTGAAGTTTATAGGATCCTATTTCAGCATTGTTTGCAGTAATAAGTTTATTAATATGTTTTTTAAGTTGGGTTGTGGTATTACAAGTTAATTTTTTAAATTTGTTGTGATCGTCGAGAATGGCCTGTAATTTTTAGCACTATTATTAGCATGCACCACACAAGTACCCTTTCACGACCCCTTAGGCAATATTTATACACAAATAGATGGCATTGCCATGGGATCTCCTTTAGGTCCCCTCTTTTCTAATTATTATATGGCAAATCTAGAAAATAAAATAATTAATGACAACAATAAACCCTCTATATATGTAAGATATATAGATGACATCTTTGTTTTAGCTAAGAATATCGATCAAATTAAATATCTTAAAAACAAATTTGAAAGTCACTCCGTCCTCAAATTTACATTAGAACTTAATATTAATAACAAACTCCCATTCCTTGATGTATTAATTGATTCTAGCACACATAAATTTACTACTTCTCTATATAGGAAACCAACTAGCATAAATTCGTGTCTTCTTAATTATAATAGTGAATGTCCCCAACGATATAAGTTAGCTGTTATAAAAAACTTACTTCAACGCACACAAATGATATCTTCTTCCAAATCTATATTTTATAAAGAATTACACAACATTAAGCAAACACTAGTCAATAATGGATTTCCTAACTCCGTTATTGATCAACAAATTAAAATGTATCTCAACAAACTTAACAATAGCTCTAACAATAATGATAATATTAATAATAATGGTTTACATCAAAATAAACATAACACTATTAACTTATACTATTGCAACCAAATACATAATAATTATAAGCAAGATGAAAAAACTCTCAAAAACATAATACGTAGAAATGTTAAACCAGTGGATAGTAATAATCAAATTAAACTCATTATATATTATAAAAAGTTTAAAACAATTGACCTCATAGTTTATAATAACCCAACAGGCACTAAACTAAATTCTTTACAAAAAACCAATGTAGTGTACCAATTTACATGCCCATTCAGAGATTGCATCTCTGATACTACTCAAAAACCTAGTACATATATTGGTTTTACCACAACCACGCTCTCCCGTAGACTTACATGTCATCTTTCTGATCAGAGTACTATTAAACAACATTTCTCTGAAAAACATAAACATGTAGGTAATATCAGACAGATTTTGGTCAACAATACGGTGATCCTTACTCATACACACAGTAAGAGGAACCTGCAGATATTGGAGGCCATGTACATCAAATCAAAACAACCAACACTCAATAAAATCAACTTTAAAACAGGAAATAACATATTACATTGCATTTGACTAGATGGTTTTGTTGTCATTTCGCGCTATTCCGCGGTGTGACGTCATAAAACCGCATCGCAAACTTAAGAACTGCGTTTATTATTTTTGGTAACTATTGCCGTTGCCAAGCGGAGTTTTATGTCAACACAAAATAAAATCGTCGGTGATGGTGGATTTTATAATATTTCAGTTTAAACTACCTCTCTGAAGATGGCTCATGTGAGCCGAAAGCTTAGAAGAAAACCAATAAATAATTATCCAAATGTTAGAGAATTTTTGTCTTTATTTTCAACTGAAATTAAAGCAAAAATACGACGTTTAGAACGGCTCATGATTAAACATAATAGACATTCATTGTCTCTTATATTTAATAGAATATGTCTAGAAAATATATATATATATATATATATTGTCATCCGCAGACAGATCTGTTTTGCTGTATCACAGCTCATCAGTACAGTTAGATTCCGATTGCTTTTTAACCCAGGATTGAAACCCGACCGAATTGGCGTCAGTCGGCAATTCTACCTCTGGGCTATGGGCATTCGGTGGAAGAAGGCAGACATTTTAGCATGTATATTATCATTATACGCACCCAATAGCCAGAGTGCTCTAATTCATTTTACTGAATGAGTGATACATACATACCAGAGTAGCTAGTGTTTTTCAAAGTTTACCATTCTTCCAGAGTGCTCAATCAGGGTGTGAGAGCGTAAATATTGTCATCTGCAGACAGATCTGTTTTGCTGTATCACAGCTCATCAGTACAGTAAAGATGTTTTATTAAAAAAGAACTGTTTTTTAATTCTTTTATTTTATTTTTCCAGTTTTTCAAATAATTTTTTGAATATTGTGTCCAAAATTGTCAATAACATGTCCAAATTCATGTTATTAAATGGTTCAAGTACATTTGATTATTTTGGTCACTTTCAAGAAACCAGTGCCTGTGTTGAACACTGAATCTTTTGTCTGTATCCTTTGGAAAGTTTCAATTTTGAAAAAGTCTATGGTGACATCATGTGCAATGGTTATTGTGTACATGGCACCATCAAAATGAATTTGATTTTTATCTTTTAGTCTGTTTATTAATACATAATGTGCACAAACAAGTTTGATTAAAAAAATTGAAAAGGTTTTTTCTCTTTAATTTTTTACTATATATTTCTAAATTTTGAGGGAATTTTTGACTATTGTGCTCAAAGTTGTGAATAAATTGTCTGAAGTTCATATTTTGTTATTTTTCTTCAAGCAATTTTGATTATTACAGTCATCACCAAGAATTAATGCAGTGTCTGTGTGGTAGTTAGAATTCTTTTGTCTCAATATTGACATTCTTTAGGAAGTTGGATGTTTGAAATGGTCCTGCATATATAAAGACCATAAAATGAATGAGACCATAAAAAAGAATGTGATTTATTTATTTAGTTTTTAGAATGAATATATCTGCACATGTATCATATGTACTTTAAGATGTCGTCTTCTGTAGTGAATTGTATTTTATTTGATATGGGATGTTTATTTTGTATAATAATAGCTTCTAGGATTTTGAGTCTTTCTTTGTCTAAGATTCTGTAGAGTATTTTGGTACGAGATACTAATATTTTTCCTATGTTTTAATCAAACTTGTTTGAATGTGTATTTACTGCCTAAAAATACCGTATATATATTTTTGTTTGAAAGGTCAGTCAGTTGAGTGCCATACGTGATACACGCTTGGGCAATCATGTCTCGAAAGAGACATGACTGACTGGTCAGAAGATTATCCCGCAGTAGGTTGCCATTGCTTTTTGCGCTAGACTGGTTGCCGACCAAGGCTATAGAATCCAATCTGTCCTGTTATTTAACCTATAACTGGAAGGAATAGGTGGATAAATACCTTTCCCAAGGGTATTTGTGCGTAAGTGAATGCAATGAATTCAGCTGGAATTCAAACTTGGCTCCCCGATTTCTCGTTCTGAGCCAATATCCAATGCACCACAACGCACATCCGTTTGAAAGGTAGTTGTATAAATTAAATCATATCTCTTGAATTTTCTATGTGTGTGAATCTATATTTATCTGTGTCATACTAATGTGGTGAGATAAACTGATTTCACTTGTTATGATAAGATGATGGTCAAATCTTGGGTCATGATTTTAAATAGTCTTCTTCTTCTATGTACCATGTCCCTTCAGGACGTAGGCAATCATGACATTCCACATCTTCCTATACTCGGTGGCTCTTAGCACGCTTTCTCCTGCTACCACACTCAAACCCTGCTCTGCAATTCACCTGCTCGAGCTCTTCAAATATGTTATTCGCTGTTTTCCCCTGTCTCTTTTCCCTTCTATCTGGCCTGTTAGTATCAGGTTCTCCAAGCCCCCTTCCTCATTGCATGTCCCAGGAACTTCAGCTGTCTCTTCCTGATGCTCAGTATTAATTTTGTTTTCATTTTCATCATTTCTAAAACCTCATCATTGCTCACATGCTCGATTCATGATCTTCGCAGCATCCTTCTTTAGAACCACATTTTAGTTGCTTGAAGTTTTTCCTTCATTTTTGATAATATTGTCCAGCATTCACTGCCCTATTGGAGAACTGACATCACATAGCAACCGAGAATTCTCTCCTTTGTTTCTAGCAAAATTTTCCTGTCTTTTAATACTCTGCTTTGTTTCTGGAATGAGTACTTTGCCATGCCTATTCACCTTCAGATCTCAGTGTCACACTTTCTGTGTTCCATTAGAACACTTTCCAAGTACTTAAGATTTTGTACTTGCTTGATTTTAGTATCCCCAATCTGTAATTGGTATTCTGGGCTCCTTTGTTTGCTGATGACCGTACATTTGGTTTTCTTGTAGTTTATTTGTAGTCCTTTCTTTTGACATTCTCCATCTACCTTCTGTAGGAGGTCTTGCAGTTTTCGTTCTGTGTCGGCTATCAGCACTGTATTTTTTGTGTATCTTATGTTGTTCACATTGTGACCGCTGATGATGAATCCTGGCATAACTTCTAAGTTTCTTAGAATAGCCTTGCTGTACAAGTTAAAGTTTCTTAATGTGACACTCTTCCATTTCTTTAATTTTGGCGGGTAGCTAAAATAAAAAAAATTCTTGAATTCCTCATTCTTAACTATGTGGAGATTGAGGAATAAATAAGAAATTTATTTAGCTGCACACTTTACTCTTTTTATTAACATTCCATTTCCATTTAATATCATGACTATCTACGTCTTCCTTTTCTTTTTAATCTGTGAATTGCCAAGACTTGCAGGTAAAGATAGTAGAGTGGTTTCTTGTTTCCTACTCACTTGTTTGTAATTAAGTTTCCTTCTCTTAGATTTGCTGTCAACTCAAACTAGAAAGTACAGTCTACCCTACTCTTTTGCCCATAATTGTATGTGAGAAGAAGAGATACCTTTTTAAAAAGTGTTTGTGCAAAAGAGAATTCAACACAGTAGTATTGAATTTGATCTTGACTCATCAATTATATGCCCAACACCAAAATATATTTTGCTACCTTCACATACTCTTTTCTTAACAAACATTAATTTAATAATCACCCAGTGCATTCTCACACTTAGGTTACTGTTTATCATTATTTAATTTGCTCAGTTTGGCACAAGACCACTGTAGCGGAGATTGTTAAAGTTCTCTGGTATGTTAGGGATTCACCAGATAAAAGTATTTATATTTTTTTAATGAAATAACATTGACTTATATTGAGCTTCACTGCAGACTCAATTACAAAGAGCAGGTGAGATAAGCCAATCCAGCAACAACAAAGCATTATTTTCCATTAGCTCTGGATGTGCATTGTGGTGCATTGGATATCGGCTCGGAACGAGAAATCGGGGAGTTGAGTTCGAATTCCAACTGAATTCATTGCATTCACTTATGCACAAATACCCTTGGGAAAAGTATTAATCCATCTCATCCCTCCAGTTATGGGTTAAATAACAGGACAGATTGGATTCTATAGCCTTGGTCGGCAACCAGTCTACTGCAGAAAGCAATGGCAACCTACTGCGGGATAATATTCTGCCCAGTCAGTCATGTCTCTTTTGAGACATGATCGCCCAAGCGTGTATCACGTATGGCATTTAACTGACTGATAGATATGAGTTCAATTCCTGTGCTGAGCATAAATGTTGTAAACCTAAAAGGTGTGAGTTATCACCAAAATGAAAATTGGGAATATAGTATATCAACAAGTACAAGACTCACACTCTGTGTGAAATAGATACACTGCTAGTGAACTGATTGTCAGTATAATCATTCTACCCTCCCCTTTACTCCCCTTTCCACATATTTAAGAGGATAGGAACATTCCATTTCTGTATATAGAATATAGAACAATAACAGAGAACCCTCAACATAAGCAAATTGATCTGTAATATTAGATTTCTAATTATCAAAAAAAAGAGAGATTATTTATTAAGCTTAGCTTAACCAGATAAGGCCAAGATACTCTGCACCCAATGAGAATCAAATTCACCACACTATCAAAATAAGCTGCCAGATAACCTTATTATCACATGAAAGCCAATGTGGTGATGTGATTCCTATCCATAAACCTTTATTTGCCAGAATAATTCCCACCCACCACTGTTTACGGAAATAGCTCTGAAATTACTCTATAACAAAATAAATCATGTGCATTATATTGCATAAAATATGGTACTTGGTGATAATATAGTCAAACTTTCTAGATCTGGTCATTTAGAGGTCGGAATGTTTTTGGCAGTCATCGCTAAATCTGGTGTGACTGGAGAAAATCCAAAAACGATAGGTTAAAAAGACATGGCACCCAGTGTTCAATCAAACATCAATAGTTTATATAAAGACATCTGCAGTTAGACATGTATGAATATATAAAGTACAGATATGTAGATGTGTGTGCATATATGCTCACACAGAAAAACAAATCCACATATCCATATAATATAGTTGTTGGTTGTTTTGTTTTTATGGCATATTAACCTTGGCAGGTCATTTATTGCCAACTAAATTTTATTTATTTATTGCTGGTAATACCTTAATCTTTCAACAATTTATTGTTGTTTTTATATAAATTTTGTGTCTAGTAATACTTTTTTCTTTTTTGAGTATCAAGATTCATTGGGATTTGTTTTTAAGGGTAGGGTCCCCAAGTCCTACCCTGTTATTTAACCTATAACTGGAGGGAAGGGATGGATTAATACCTTTCCCAAGGGTACCAGTGCTTAAGGGAATGCAACTGGAATTTGAACTCATCTCACCGATTTCTCTTTCCGAGCTGATATCCACTGCACCACAACACACATCCGTCACTAAATGCTTACAGCACCTTTTATTCCCAAGTGGTCACCCATCTAAGTACTGATCAGGCTCAACGTTGCTTAACTTCGGTGATCGAGTGAGAACCAGTGTATTCAACATGATATGGCCGTAAGCCCATATAATATAGAGAAACATAAATATTTACTTTTACATAAAGAAAAATTGAAGTGATATGGGTTGATTTATATGGCTACCTACAAAATATATCAAGTTTAAAATGTGCTATATTTATAGTGCAAAAGTACTTAATATCAGAATGTGTTTATATCTATAAACAATGTGGACATAGGAATCAACACTGTATGGTGAATGTCAATGGTACTTGATATATATATATTGAAAAAAATTGTAAGTTTGGTTTGTTGATGTGGTTATGACTATGCATGCATATTAACAAGCAATGCTCATAGTTTCAAAATTTTCAAAGGAATTTTTTAAAATGATTTTCTTTTTTCTTTTTTTTTGTAATTTAGCCAAATTCATGCATATTCTTTTTCTATTTCTTTCCATCATTCTTTGCTTTTAAGTATCCCATATTGGGATAACATAAAATCTGCCAAGAATGGTGAAAAGTTTCCCAAAATTTGAAACTACCAGCATCATTTGTTCATACATGATCATAACATCAACAAATCTAATTCCTAATGGATGAAATGTGTCACAAGTAGACATTTTCCATTTTGCCTTACAATATCCTCAGTACTGCTTGTAATATATAAAAATATATATCGTTCTCTCATAACACCCACGCATGTATGTCCATGTGCAATATGATAAAATTGTAGTTTTAATAATCACTATATTTATGGGTAAAAGTGTTGAATATTAAGGACAGAGCATATGTAAATATAAAAGAGGACACTTCCATCTGTTTCTTGCTTGCATATAATCTTCAGGCCATGTCTGTTGTATGTTGGCTCAATTATTTGATTTATGCTGGTCAATGGTGCATTATGGGTAACAATGCCTGTTGTGTAATCCTACAGCTTAATGAGTTGGTAATAATGATTATATTTGAGATTATTCTAGTTTGAGAAGTTATAATTGTGATTTTGAATGCAGTTATTTGGAGCAATTTTATCATTGTTTATTGACTTTTTATTCATGATCAACTAGCAGGATAGCCTGGCGTTGCTCGGGTGTAATGAAAGCTTTAAAACTAATCCATGGTCCTGGAGCTCAGACTCAGCCTAAAGAATATTTGTGTGAAATTTGGTGAGATTCGGATAAAAAAATTTTTTATAAAGGACATACAGACAAATAAACAGACAGACACACATAAACATCTTGCCTTTTATATATATATATATATATTATCGATTCTCTGCAATATTGTAAGAACTGAAACCTTGAAACTTCTGAATATCGTTTCTTATGTCTTTGTCTATGAATCTATCAAATTTGACTAAAATCGGACCACTCCTTCTGTAAACCGATTCTTTCGATTTTCGATATTTATTGGGGGTACCTCAACATAAAACCTAGCTAAGAGCACTCACAGACGCTTATAGTACAACTGTGTAAATTTTCAAGAAAATCAGTTCAGTCATTTCGGAGAACGGATACACACACACACACACACACACACAGACAAAGTTCCATTTATAAATAAGTTTAGATTACTTAATTATTATTACATTTACGTGTGCTTTTGCGTGCTTTCATGGTATAAATTTTTTCTTACTTAATTTTTGTTTATCTAGATTTATTGTTTATCTTATCTATTAATTCTTGTAAATGTATGCATCAGAAGCTGAACTTCTCGTGAAACAAGCTTGCTAATCATTGCACCACATTGAAGTGCCCA
>JBBBDQ010001439.1:4407500-4550000 GCA_037127315.1 Ascarosepion bandense | reverse complement strand
TGTCTCAGTCAGACTGTTGATCAATAAATAAATGTAAATTTCACACAGAGTATTTAAAAAAATGTTTCTAGCAGAGGAATTTTTAAAGCAGAAATAAATTAAGAATTGATACATCAAATCACACACATCATACAATATAGAATAAGGAATTAAATCAAACATATATAAACCAAAAAATTAAACACATACACAAAAGAGGAAAGAGATTTATTCACAGACAGAATTAATCACACAAACATTATTTAGAAAAGAATACATACATATGCAATAAATGGTTATGAAATGATGCACAGAGTTTTAAATAAGTGGAAAAAGAAGGAAAAAAGGAAAAAGAAAGTAAAAAACAAGGCAGTTGTAAGAATTTTTATTTAAATTGCTGAAATAAATTCTGGATTTATAACCATTTAATTATGTGTTGAGTTTTCTTCCCAATATATTTGCTCTGGATAATATCCATTCAGCTCTCTATTTCTATCTAATTGAAAATTTATATTAATTAGATAAAATCTTTTGAATTATCCTCTCTGTCTTCATGTGTTGCCATTCTATCCTATATATATATGTATATACAATCGAAAATTGTGATTTTTGATTTTGTTTGCTCTACTTTCGCGTTGGGTTCTTTGTGCACTCTGCTTTCATATTGAGCTCTTTATTGTTAAGGTTTTCATCTTGGGGGTTTTTTCTTTCTCACTAAAACTTGACTTTTTGTTCAGGTATTTCGTTTGTTTCTTTTTTTCTTCCCCTTCTTTTCCCTGCGGGTTAGTTCCTGGTGGGTTTAAAGACAATCTCAGTCGTAGTTTAATTATTGATAATCTTGACAGAATTAGTTCTGTTGTTATTATTATTACAACTATAATTAATATATATCATTCATTCAGCAATGAATTAGAACATTCTCAGCTATTGGGCGTGTGTATAATGATAATGTACACGCTAAAATGTCAGCTTCCTTCTACCGAGTGCCCATAGCTCAGAGGTAGATTTGCCGACTGATGCCAATTCAGTCGGGTTTCAATCCTGGGTAAAAAGCAATCAGATGTCTAACTGTACTGATGAGCTGTGATACAGCAAAACAGATCTGTCTGCGGATGACTATATATATATATATATATATATATATATATATATATATAACATAGTGATGATCCATGTATACTGTCTTAATATGTATAGGAAAAACTACCAAAAAGTTGTAAGTTTAAAAACGTATTTTTTTGACAGTATTTATTTATTTCTATTATTATATTTGATATTTCAGACCGTCCTCGGCTTGTCACTTTCTGCATCACGTGATGTAAACAATCTCTCAGATGAACGCTCCTCGTGAAAACACTTCTAATTTAAATTTTAAAATCATTTGTTTCTGATGAAAGGCCGAGGACGGTCTGAAATATTAAATATAATAATAGAAATAAATAAATACTGTCAAAAAATACATTTTTATACTTACAACTTTTTAGTAGTTTTTCCTATATATACATACATATATATATATATATATATATATATATATAGGAATAGCCATCTTCATATCCAGATACTTGTGTTAATATATGAAAGCTAAATCTTTAGATAATTTATTCTTATATTTTTTTCTCTTGTTAATGTTCATTTTTCTTTTATATTTTTATTCTAATATTTTTTATTGTCTTATTTTCTTTCTTCCACTTAAGTATACATTGATACATATCTGCATATATATATATATATATATATATATATATATATATTCTATTCAAAGGAAATATTTTCTATTCCACAGACCCTCTAAACTCTTTACCCATTATCAAGTGAGTGAACAACTCAACAATAAACAAGCCACAAAAGATTAGTCTACCTCCATTGACAAGAGAACTCAAACTGACTGACTACCTCTGTGCACTGTTATTTGACATTATACTTGTGCAATGACTGCTTGCTGCTATGCTTATGTTTTTCCTCTTTTAATTTTTTACATGGCTTCTTTCTTTATCCCCATTCTGCATGGCCAGTGTACTTATGTTCAGTCGCTATTGAACTCTACAGTATTTCAGAAAATAAGTGATAATGACATAAAACTGTTAAGATGCTCTCAAAAAAGAGGAAAATAGACATTATAGCAATCTATGTACATAGATTGCTATAATGTGCATTGTGGTGCATTGAATATTGGCTCGGAATGAGAAATCGTGGAACCGAGTTCAAATTCCAGCTGAATTCATTGCATTCACTTGCGCGCAAATACCCTTGGGAAAGGTATTAATCCACCTATTCCTTCCAGTTATGGGTTAAATAACAGAACAGATTGGGTTCTATAGCCTTGGTCGGCAACCAGTCTACCGCAGAAAGCAATGGCAACCTACTGCGGGATAATCTTCTGCCCAGTCAGTCATGTCTCTTTCGAGACATGATCGCCCATGCGTGTATCACGTATGGCACTTAACTGACTGACTGATATACATAGAAATACAAAATGTGCATAGAAATAAATATCATTGTTAAATTAATATCACATTTAAAAAAAAAGAAATATTCTATTAGTTCTGTATATTATTACCGTTTCTTTCTTTTATGTGCTGCATCTCTTCAGTACATTTGCGATTATGGCTCCCCACAACTTCCTCTCCTTTGTTGTTCTCAGCAGTGTTTGTTCTTTCCGGGTCTTGTTCTGCCATTCATTTACACAAACTTGTTAAGTAGGTTACCCATTTTTTCTCTTTGTCCCTCTTGCCTTCAATATGTTCTCTGAGTTTCAAATTGTTTAACACCTCTTTTCTCAATATATGTCTCGGAAATTTTCTTATTCTAAATATAGCAACCATCTCTTAATTGCCATTTTCCTCAGGTCTACCCTGACCCAGAGTGGTAGTACCTATTAAGGTCCCAGCTGTCAGCAAATATTTAACTCCCCAAACTGGGGTCAAAATACTATGAAAGTATAAAAATAGACTTTTATTGAAAAATATACATTTTTGAAAGAAAAATATTACCAACAATACATTTTTGAAGGAAAAAATTATTGCCAGCAATACATTTTTGAATATGAAACTAGAAGACATCTTCAGTTTTCTAAAATAAAAAATAAAAAAATTAATCAAAATCAGACTAAATCAACCTTCTCACTATAACTGAACATTAAAAAAATACCTTAAAACCCCACCTTTTTGACATTAAATAACCCACAGAGGTGTTGATATGTCATTAAACAATACTCAAACTCTAAATATAAGTATCCTTTTTTTCCCATTCTTCTAAAATATTTAATGTACATCGTATTTTCAGCATTCTTCTGTAGAACCATATTGTCTCAAGTTTTGTCTTCATCTTTCAGGAAATTGCCCAATGTGGATGTTAAAAAGGTTGTAGGTTTTGTGTATATTTTTAGGTAATGAGGACTGTTCTTTATATAAACAAAGAAGAATCATGCAAAAAACAGCTGTTTCTGCTATGGACCTTTATTCTGTTTTGGTTGACTGTATTGAAACTAAGTTAAATGTCTGTTGAGTAGTTTTCTTTTTTTGTTCAGGAATAATTTATTGGAAGTAAGGATAAGATTTTCAAGCTCAAGTCAGCTTTGCACTGAGTTGGGATGACTAAATAACAGCTTCATGAGTAGAGTCTAAAGGATGTTTTTGGAAGATGGGAAAAAAGAGATTTTGTCTTTTCTGGAAGGGAGGTCATAAAATCACATGTGACCAGAAATCTTTTTCCGTTTCTTTATAACTTGTATCATGGGAAAATTAATTTGTTTATTCATTGGTTTTATTTCCTTTTTCCCACATGTCCTTGACCAAATCCAATGGAAAATCTGTCATCTGATCAATCCTGACTTGGCAGCTAGGATGCAGTCACTTTCTCACCGACGCAGTGTGGCTTCCCTGTGTCTCTTCTACAAATACTTTCATGGCTTCTGCTCCAATGAACATAGCTCACTAGTACCCACTATATATGAATTTCCTCAAGCCACAAGATTAGCAACTAGGTCCCACTCTTTTACTGTGAAACCAATAAATTGTAAATGCAAATTCTACTCCAGCAGCTTCTTTTCTCGCACTTCCCACCTGTAGAATTCTCTTCTGCATACTTACTTTCTCGACAGTTACAATCTCCAAGAATTTAAATGTAAAGTCAATCGTTTTCTCCTGTTTCACTAACTTACATCCTCTCTCTCATGCTTTTTTCTTCGTTCACCCCACTCTCATCAGTATTCTCTTCCTTCTTCTACTCTCTTCCTGACACCCCCTGCAACCTCTCACTCCCCATAATATTCCTCCTATGTAACCCCCTGCACAACAGTGGCAGTAAAATGCTTTGCTTGGGGCAACACGATTATATAAAAAAATTATTATTTCCTACCATATAACAGGATCGATGCTGCATAGCAGTTCAGCCATTTTTTCTTTGTTTCAAAGCAATTTTTCCTGTTTCTTAATAATTTGTTTAGCTTCAGGAAGTATAGATTATGAGATTTGAATGACTGCAAGCAAAAAGTTCTTTGGTTTTGTCAGTATTTATCAGGAAAGCATTCAAGTTTTGTTTGAGGTTTATTTACTCATGTTCATTATTATTTACAAGCAACAGTATAAAAACTAAGCTGTAGTCAGAAGCAATGGAAATAAAAATTGATAAAAAATGAATAATAATCGATATGATACGGAGATCAGCTATTTTCTTAAAAGAAAACATTTGGCCATATTCACACTATTTTGACCATTGTACCTTCTGACCTTATTCCTGAAGAACACATGACCCAGTGGATAAATGCATTGGTTGGATCCAGTGACTTGACTCAAAGAGTTGTGAGCTCATACTGGGGCATCTGGAAGTGACATAACTTGTGGAACTAAAACAATCTACCCCAGTATATAAAATAAAGGGTTCAGTTTGAAATTCCAGTCACTGGAAGAAGGTTAGAGTGTATATTGGCTGCAATATTATGAATATGGCTACAAAAATGAGTATATCAGTCCAAACCCTGTAAATAATTAACATACCTCATCACAGAAATATTAATGAAACATTCAGCGTTCAATGACTAAACAGTTAACATCACTTTTAGTTAAAATTTATAAAAATATTTCTCTCAAAATAATTTTTCAGGAAAATTAAATTTCTCAAATTCACTAGCTGTTATTGTTCTTTCTTGTATTGATGGAAACTTTTATTTGAAGCAGTGTGGGAAGTCAACATAATGATTTTCTCTTCTAGTAACATGTGCTATTCATTTAAGTTGTTGCTGCTGTTTAAAGTCTTCAAGTGATGTGGTCTCTCTTATTTAGTTTAGTTCTTTGTGATTCTGTATTGCCAGTCTCTGAGATCTGATGATAGATAGTCCTCTCTAAGATGTATAGGGTTCATTTGCTTGAAAATGAAATTATTGATCTGAGAAAACAGTAGCATGCTGCTCACTGTTTAGACATTTCTGAACAAGATAATAATGTACTACAAAGCAAAAGTTACATATTTTTTTTTTTTTTACATTTTAATCCTTCTTATTGAGTTAATACTTTGGTTTAATCAAGACATCTCTAATCTTTGTTTATCAAAGTCAGTCCGGGAACCAATTAGGGTTGGACTGATTAATTAGTTGATAATCAGTCAATTTAATTGCCCTTGATAAAGACTGACATCAAAAGTTAATGAAAAACTATCCAGATTATATTTAAATTTACTCCATGTTTAAAATAACTGATGATTTTTAAGCCAGCGATGTCATTTCTGTGATGTGATATATGAAGACAATCAAATATGAAAACTGATTAAAAAAAAATAAGTAAATGTCAGTAACTGATTAATCAGTAGAAACTAATAAAATCAATAATCAGTTGAGTAATCATATACACCTAACTTATATGATAGTGCACATTGGGTACTGGTGTTAATAATAAATATAGCCCACCCCACCCAAATGATAATCCAATATATTTTAACATAGTTAAATTATATAATGTTCAGTGTCAATTTAGCAGCTGAAGATTGCATTATGCATGAAATTCAGAGTTGTACTACTGGTGAGGAAAAAGAAATTATATATATATATATATATATATATATAATTTTTATTTCCTTTATATTCAGTGCTATATTAAGTGCTATACGTGACGTATGCACTTGGTCAATCATGTCTCAAAAGAGACATGACTGACTGGGCAGAAGATTATTCCACAGTAGTTTGCCATTACATTTTGCAGCTGACTGGTTGCCAGCCAAGGCTATAGAACACAATCTGTCCTGTTATTTTACCCATAACTGGAGGGAAGAGACAGATTAATACCTTTCCCAAGGGTATTTGTGTGTAAGTGAATGCAAGGAATTCAAATGGTTTTCGAAATCGGCTTCCTAATTTCTTATTTGAAGCTGATATTCACTGCACCACAAAGCACATCCTTAGAAATTTCTATTAAATAAAAATAAAATACATTGAGAGAACCAATGGACTACTCACCAAAATTTAAAATTCTTATCCAGATAAAATCTTAAAAAAAAAATAATAATATTGAAAAAAGAAAGGAGCTGGTTAAGAATTGTATGCATTTTCATACAGGTTTGTATGATCCTAAAAGCTCTACATTATATATGTATTGAGCACTTTTTAATACAACTGTGTACTTGTCTAATTTGATTCTGACCAATAACTGGTTAATGATATTATAATATCATTAACCAGTTATTGGTCAGAATCAAATGATATTATAATATCATTAACCAGTTATTGGTCAGAATCAAATTAGACAAGTACACAGTTGTATTAAAAAGTGCTCAATACATATATAATGTAGAGCTCCTTATTTATTTTAAACTTCCAGTTATGCTTTCTGAAAGTTCCTGTTCTGCTTTCAAAAATATGTTGGAGTATCAGATAATATAAAATATCTGAAGATACCGAAAGGTTGAAACCAAGGTTGTGTAATCAGCTGAATCCCAAATACATATATATAAAAACACTATGAATATTGTTTTTATTTGAATAGATGCTCTCTTTATTTTAAACAGTATTTTGTCTTCTGGCAGGAATATTCAAGAGATCTTATCAAAGAAAATGTACCCTCTGGCAGCATGTGAATCTGTGTCCACCTTTACAGAAGCTGTCATTTGAGCTAACGGGCATTTGAGCACTGGTCTACAAAAAGCTTAATAATCAAGCAAGGTTCTATGTACTCAAAAGCATGTCAGATCAATTTCTGATTTCTCTTGCAAAATCAGACATAGGGTTGTTCATAAGATTTCTTAGATATTAAGACCAGTAGACAAAATACAGTTTAAAATAAACATAGCGCCTACTCAAATATGGCTATCCACTAAAAATAATGTTGAAAGTCATAAAATATTTTGGATTAATAGCATAAAATTTATTAACTCTTTAGTAATATATATATATATATATATATATATATATATATATATATGATGTTCAAGTCAGTTGAAACTCAGGTTATGATTAGAACCATTCTTTGGTAGGATTTATTGTTGCAAAGAATTTTTTGTTTGGTTTAGGCAATCTAGGCTTTGACCAATGACTGAGTAGGTAAGTTTGCTTGAGGCTTTTTATCCTTTCTTTTTGCAATATTGTTTTTTTTTTAAGACTTTATCTGGATAAGAGTTTTAAATTTTGGTGAGTAGTCCATTGGTTCTATCAACAGATTTTGTTTTTCTTTAATAGAAATTTCTAAGGATGTGCGTTTGTGTTGCAGTGGATATCGGCTTGGAATAAGAAATCAGGGAGCCGAGTCAGAACTCCAGTTGAAGTCCTTGCATTCACTTACACACAAATACCCTTGGGAAAGGTATTAATCCGTCTCTTCTCTTCAGTTATGGGGAAAATAACAGGACAGATTGGGTTCTGTAGCTTTGGCTGGCAACCAGTCTGTTGCAAAATGTAATGGCAAACTACTGCGGGATAATCTTCTGCCCAGTCAGTCATGTCTCTTTTGAGACATGATTGACCAAGTGCATCTATCAATTATGGCACTTAACTGACTGAATATAAAGGAAATAAAAATTAGGTATACAGTTTCCAAAGTGAAAACTCTTGTAACTAACCTCAAGTGGAATGGCTACATCGAATCTATAGCTGCATCTACTACGAAGGTTGGGTCACTCTGTTGGAACAGAAAGTTTTCGCATCAGAATCCATTTTGTACATTGATAAATCTACTATTTATCTATGCACTAGCAGTATAACCTGTTGTTGCTCGGGTATAATGAAAGCTTTAAAACTAATCCATGGCCCTGGAGCTCAGACTCTTTGGATGTTGGCACAAAAGACTAAAAAGCAATAGTTGTTTCCAGTTAAAGCGAAACCATAGACTGAAAGAAAAATGAATGGATGTAAGTCAAATTTTGATTTCCTGGTATCAATATCAAATAAGTTTTTTTGTCGTAAACTGAATTTTGAAGGCGAAATAAGTCCTCTGAGTAAATGGTATTGTGGCTGAGACTAAGAACTACAATTATACCTACTTAGAGCCAAACCCAAAGCAAAAACTAAAATAAAATTATTAATTATTATAAAATTAATTAAAATAAAATAAAAGGGCAGAAAAAAAATACAGACATACAGGCAGATAAACAAACACACACACAAACATCTTGCCTTTTATATATATTATCGATTTTCTGCACTGTTGTAAGAACTACAACCTTGAAACTTCTGAATATCATTTCCTATGTCTTTGTCTATAAGTATATCAAATTTGATTACACTCGGACCACTCCTTCTATAACCCAATTTTTCGATTATCAATTTTTGATATTTATCGGGGGTACCTCAACACAAAACCTAGCTAAGAACTCTCACAGATGCTTATAGTACAACTGTGTAAATTTTCAAGAAAATCGGTTCATACGTTTCGGCGTCTATAGATAACGGAAACACACACATACAAATTTCCATTTATAAATAAGTTTAGACTTAGATTAGATTTAGACTCAATACTGTTGCCATATCTGGTTGGGTGTTCCTGTTATTCTTCTTAAGGTTCTTGGAAAAATCCAAAGGAGTACCTGCAACATAAACCATCCTAACCTGGCAGTTCATCTTCAAACACTTTCTCACTGATGTGTTGTAGCTTCCCTCTGTCTTTTCTACAAATAATTTCATGGCTTCTGCTCTGAGCTTCTTTGTCTGATGCCCAAAACATGTGAATTTACTCATGCTACTAGATTGGTATCAAGGTTCTACCCTTTTACCATCAAAATAGTCAAATGTAACTGCCACTTCTACTCTAACAAGTTCTTTTCCCACACTTCCCATCTGTGGAACTCCCTTCCATATACTTGCTTCTCTCATAGCTACAATCTACAAAAATTTAAATGCAACATCAATTCCTGTCTTCTATCTTCCTAAATCCCATCCACCTCACTAAATCCTAGCCATCTCTCATTCTCTCTTTATCATCCCCTGTACGCTGCTGTTTCTCTCACTGTAATCCCCTGTGCACTTATAGCAATCCTCACTTGCTTAGGGTGAAATGATTATAAAAATAATTTAAAAAACTGCCAAAAATATAGACATGGTAAGAATAAATGTAGAAGGAAGAGTTCATTTTTATGATACTTGTGATTGCAGCATTAATTATACAGAAAATAATTTCTATTTATTGTTGTATATAATTTCACTACCTGATTAAATAGTTATTGGTGCATAACTTGGAATCTGTAAGCCAAGTTTAAGCTCTGTCCTTGTCTTTTACATTTGCTTTGCCTTTGGCAAGAATGAATCCATTTCTTTTCCCTGTAGACTAGGTGGACTCTCAAGCAGACATTTGGACATTTTGAAACATTTCCCAAGTGATATATTCTATATCTCGACTGAACATAGATAGTCTGGAGATTTCAGAACTGGTCAAAATTTATTCTAACTCTTGATATTTGTCAAGTTATGATTGTTTGAAGTTTATGAAAACAAGTTAAACTTTCATTTGTTTAATTGTTTAATTCCAGAAGATCAGTTCTGGCTATTTGCTTTTTTCCAATTCTTTTGTGCTAAGAAAGTCACTGGAATTTTGTTGAAGTGAATGTTATAAGTGATAAACAGTTTTAATTGGACACTCCTTATGAAAAATGACCTAAGTTGATTTGGGGACAATACAACATAAAATGCAGTCAAATTAACACAATTGTTTGCCATGTACTGCCTGCACTTTTGACTCTGGTCCCCTAAATTTGAACAAAAAATGCCAAGACCATGTATTATCTATATTTTTGTCTCACTCTACAACTTGATTTTGAATAATACAAACAAAATATTTTCCAAACAAAATTTCTCCTTTTTAGTTTAAGTCTCTAAATACTAGAACAATTTAAAACAGCAAAATGTAAGAAAATTGGTCATGGGAAGATATCTTAGTTCTTTTCATATGTTTAACTGATTATTATCTACTTTCAGTGACATGAGTTGGGTACCAAATCTGTTTTTCACATAACTTACCTTGGATTTGTCAAAAAATCAAGATCTAGACCTCTATTCTTATGTTTTTGTGGGTGTTGAATCCATTTTTTTTGCATGAAAAATTCTTAAAAATAAGAATAAATAGATTGAAGGCAATGTTCAAGCTCTTTTGAAGAATTATGGGCCCTATATTTTTTATTAGAAATATGAAAGTCTTGTTTTAATGTTCATCTTAAGTACAAATAACATTGATAGTTTTCATAATTCAAACAAAAATCATACAAGGGCATACAAGGGCTCAAAAACTAAACTGCTTAACTCTGTTGTATCACTGTGTTATCGAACCTTGAAGAGTAATTAACCTAGAAAAAAAATTGCATTCATATCAGTAACTATCATAGTTTTTAAGAAGATTTTTTGTACATATTACAAGAGAGATTAAAGAATTTCACCATCCTGTATGTTTATTTGAAATCTTCTATGTGCCATTTCCTTCCCAAAATTGGTGAGCATGGATCTCCACAATTTCCAGTTGTTTTGAGATCTTAATAAATTATGTCTTTATTATCTATTCTGAAATTTGTCCTGCTGTGCATTTACTAAAAATTGCTTGGTAGTTTATGCATTATTTTCATCTTTCCAACTTGATTTCATTATATTCTGTGAGTATCAATTTTTCCAAGCCCTCTATCCTCAATATGTTCCTGAGAAATTTCAACTGTCTCTTTGTGATGTTAAGTAGAAGTGTTCTTTCTGTTTTAATTTTCTCTAAAAGTTTGTCATTACTCACAAGTTCAGGCTATGGCATTTTCAGTATCCCCCTGTAGAATTACATTTGATCTGTGAGGAAATTGTCGAGCATTCATTGCCATATCGAAGGAATCATAGTACATGACATTTCAGTACTCATTTTTTTTATTCTAATGAAGTTTTTCTGGTTCTTAATATTTTGCTTAGCTTTTCTTAGCTTTTTAGATAACCCCAATGTATCTTTGGATTTCAGTGTTGCACTTTCAGTCCTCTGTTAAAACCCTTCTGATATATTTAAATTGTTGTACTTGTTGGATTTTTTATTTTGAATTTGTAATTGTCTAGCATTTACTGCTATAAAAGGGCTGATATTATGTAACAGTTCAGTACTCTTTATTTCTTTTTAAATTCTCCCATTTCTTTTATATAAAGTATATATTTTATTTATTTACTAGCAGTGTAGCCCGGCATTGCTGATTCCCTGGTATTGATATCAAATAAGATTTTTTCATTGTAAACTGAATTTTGAAGGCTAAATAAGTCCTCTGAGTAAATGGTATCATGGCTGAGACTAAGAACTACAATTATATCTACTTAGACCCAAACCTGAAGCAAAAACTAAAATCAAAGGGCTGAAAAAAATACAGATATACAGGCAGATAAATCGACACACACACACAAACATCTTGCCTTTTATATATATATATATATATATATATTATCGATTTTCTTTACTATTGTGGGAATTGCAACCTTGAAACTTCTGAATATCCTTTCTTATGTCTTTGTCTATGAGTGTATCAAATTTGATTAAAATCGGACCACTCCTTCTATAATCCAATTTTTTCGATTATCGATTTTCAATATTTATCGGGAGTACCTCGACACAAAACCTAGTTAAGAACACTCACAGACACTTATAGTACAACTGTGTAAATTTTCAAGAAAATCGGTTCAGCCGTTTTGGAGTCTATAGGTAATGGACACACACAAACACACAGACACACACAGACACACAGACAAAGTTCCATTTATAAATCAATTTAGATCTTTTGTGTAACATAATTCATTGCTAAGATAACATGAGGGATTATTAGATACCACTTGATGTAAACAGGCATTCTGTTGCATTTAAATCAGAAACAAGAAAATAGTACTAAACTACTGTGTAATATTGGTTTTCCTATCTGGCAGTGAAGGCTGAAGAATTTTCTCACAGAAGAAAAGACTTGAAGGAACAGAGATCTGCTTGTATAGAAGGATACTGAAAATTCTATGGAAAAAGCTAGTGGTTAAGGAGAAAGTTTTAAAGAAAATGGAAACGAAAACGGCTTGGAAAATTTAACGCTCATGGGACATACTGAAACCAAGAGAGGCACAGAGGAAACTGTAACCTAACTAATGAGAAAATGGTTGGGGTAATCGTAAAAAAAAAAAAAAATGAACATTATTTAAGGCTATAAAGTATGAGAACTTGTGGGGAGATAGAATTCTTATTTCCCTCAAGGAACAAAAGATACAAAAGAATAATGAATAACTATGGGTTAATGTCTCCATTTACCCTAGAAACATTTTTTTTTTTGTTAGAAAATTTAATTATATTCCAGATCTGAAATGGGAAATGAAGAAAACCATCAATAACAAATTGGTTCCCATTTTCCCAATTTCGATTCTTCAAAGATTTTACAAATAAGGAAAATGAAATTATGATTTCATTTCATTCATAGCATTTCTAAATTTAAAACCATTAAATTCAATTAACTCTAAATAATAGAAGTATTATCAGGAGAAAATGCATATTTAACTTAAGGAAGAGACAGATGAGGTTTCTAGGACATGTAATGAGGAAGGAGGACCTGGAGAATTTAATACTAACTAGGTGGATGGAGGGAAAGAGAGACAGCAGAAAGCAGTGCTAGACCTACTTGATAATTCTGAGTAAATGGATGGCAGAATGGGGTTTGGAAGAGATACCAAGAGGAAGAATTTTGAGAGTAACAAGAGACAGAGCCAAGTGGAAGTCTATGATCGCCTACGTTGTGAAGGAACACGGCACATAAAAAAAAGAAGGATGAGCCAACATGTTTTTTTAAACTCATTTGGTTTCTTCAACTTTCTTTCTCTCATATATGTTTTAGTGTACACTATTTATATTATTCAAACTATTGTCATTGTCTGCATTGCCATTTTTATGATTTTTCGGCCATTGTATGCATCGGACTTCTTCAAGTGCTAGGAATTTGAAATCGAACCCTTTATTATGATCACTGATATACATCGTTCTCATTCATTGTGCAAAGCTATTTCTAGTAATCATGAGTTATCTCTCCTTAACCTGATTACGTTATTTGTTCACCATTGCTGTTTTGGTATTGAAGTCATAATTCTTGAATTGAAGATTTTTGGTATTGAAGTCATAATTCTTGAATTGAAGATTTTTGGTATTGAAGTCATAATTCTTGAATTGAAGATTTTTGGTATTGAAGTCATAATTCTTTAGGTCAAGTTACTGGAACCAGCCAACACCTATATCCACTAGGCCATGTGTCTTTGAGAAAGAAGGCCGGAGCAAACAATAGCTGAAATGTTATAAAAATGGCAATCAAGATGACTTCAATAGTCTACCGGCTGCAGCCGCTCTCACACCGGCGTGATGTAGCTTCCCTGTGCCTCTTCTACAAGTACTTTCATGGCTTCTGCTCCGATGAGCTTAGATCACTGGTGCCGCCTAAGCACGAATTTACACGAGATACTAGATTAGCAACTAGGTCCCACCCTTTTACAGTTAAACAAATAAGATGTAACCGTAAATTCAACTCCAACAGCTTCTTTTCTCGCGCTTCCTGCCTGTGGAACTCCCTTCCACAAGTCTGCTTTCCCGACAGTTACAATCTCCAGGTGTTTAAATGTAGGGTCAATAGACACCTCCTATCACACTAACTCCCAACTATTCTCACAACACTCTCATCTACCCAACCCTCATTCTCGGTATCCTCACCCGCCTATCACCCACCCTCTGTTATTTCCTATATTTAATCAGCCTTTCTCCACTCTACGTAGCCCCCTGCACAGTAGTGGCAGTGACATGCCTTGCTCGGGGTGAAATGCTTATAAAAAAAAAAAAAAAAAAAAAATACTAACTCATCTCAGAAATATAGACAAATATTTTTGTGTACATTCATAGAATTTGGATAGAGGACAGAAAGCAAGACACTGAAATCCAAAGGTCTATTGAGATAGTGGAATTAATATTCCAAGAGCTAATCAGAGTATTAAGAAATAGAAAAACTTTGCTAGAAACAAAAAAAGAGTACTAAGCTGTTGCATATGGATTTTCCTGTATGGCAGTGAGTGCCGGACAATCTCCTCAAAGATGATGAACAGACTTGAAGCAACTGAAACATTCTTCTGCAGAAAGATGCTGAGGATACCATGGATCATTCATGTGAGCAGCTAAAATGTTTTAGAGAAATTGGAAACAAAAATAAATGGAGTGCTTGGAGAATCTGACACTCACAGGAGAGTTTGAAGGCAAGAGAACAGGGGAAAACACTGCATGACATAGTGAACTAGAGTAAATGAATTGTGGAACATTTTTTGGGAGAATTAAGAGAAAGACAAAAGTTATTTAGAGCTACAAGGGACAAAAAGTTGTGAAGAGCCATAATTGAGAGAACATAGCACATAAATAAGAATCACATTTGTATAGAAGGATTAAAGATATTTCACACAATTCTTGTGAAAGTACTCTCAAAATATTTGTAGTAATAAATCATATGACAGAATAGTTGTTTTCATTGCTTGAACATCTTAAAATCTTAAACATTTTTATTAACTAGAATTTTTTGGCAACATTCTGATGCATTTTGAAATCTTCACAGTATTTAGTACTGTTGAAGTTGTCACTAACATTTTTATTGAGATTTCAGTCAGTCAGTTAAGTAACATATGTGATATGCACTTTGGGCGATCATGTCTCAAAAGAGACATGACTGACTGGGTAGAATTTTTGGCAACATTCTGATACATTTTGAAATCTTCACAGTATTTAGGATTGTTGAAGTTGTCACTAACATTTTTGTTGAGATTTCAGTCAGTTAAGTACCATATGTGATATGCGCTTTGGGTGATCATGTCTCAAAAGAGACCTGACTGACTGGGCAAAAGATTATTCTGCAGTAGGTTACCATTGCTTTCTGCAGTAGATTTGTTGCCAGCCAAAGCTATAGAACCCAATCTCTCCTATTATTTAACTCATAAATGGAGGGAAGAGTCAATTAATACCTTTCCGAAGGGTATTTGTGAGTAAGTAAATGCAAGAAATACAACTGGAATTCGAACTTGACATCTCAGTTTGTCATTCTGAGTCAATATCCACAACACTACAATGCACATAAACTCTAAATTTCATCTAGTTTCACAAACCAATTGATTTGAATAAGCTAATTTGTTCAGAAGAATAGTTTAACAAAAACCCCTACTTCATGGTTTTTTGTTTTATCTAATTTTTGAGGATTTTATGGTAAACAATATTTTTTAAGAAATTTCTTTTCCTTTTTTAATAGTGAAAAATAATTTCTTAAGATTTCATACTCTTGAGCAAGCAACATCCAACTGACCATACATAAATATCTCCTCCTGCAGCCATATTCAAACTTTTTGAAGTGTTTGACCTTGTGATATGTTTATAGTTCTTTCAAATGCAGGTCAAAATGGAAACAGGATTGCACTTTTATTAAATAAATATTTGTTATTTCAATCATTAAATTGCTTTCAAAGTAGTTGG
The DNA here is from genome assembly GCA_037127315.1 of Ascarosepion bandense. Classification (NCBI taxonomy): domain Eukaryota; kingdom Metazoa; phylum Mollusca; class Cephalopoda; order Sepiida; family Sepiidae; genus Ascarosepion; species Ascarosepion bandense. The sequence goes on along the minus strand of JBBBDQ010001439.1, from coordinate 4,534,092 downwards.
ATTATTTTGAATAATAAATAATAAAACCTTTAATGAAAATTTATTATACTAAGCTACACACCCTAGTAAAACTAATTGTACTTCATACCCACTTACCTGATTGCACTTCTTGAAATTTAGTTTTGGGTATGACAGATAGATGGATGGACTAATGGAAGTCACAAAAATTTATATATGGATTCTATTCTATCCAAATAAAAATAAAGTATTGAGTCAACCCTAGTAAATAGTATTATATCTTCATATCAAAAAGAAAATGTGTAAGAAAAGTAATGTTTTAGAATAAAACATAACATTATATAGTCTATCTGATCAGGTAAAACAAAAGGATGATAATAATAATATTAGCTTAAAACATTTTCTTTTTTATTAAGATAAAGGGCATTACAAAAAAACTGTTGAAATTGCTAGGTAAACTTGACATATTGGGAAAGGATACTATAATAATCTACCACCTATATTATGGGAAAACTGCCTGCATAGGGATAGAAATATTCAGTGAATACACTGGAATAGAAAGGGGTTTAAGAAAAGAAGATTTATATAACTTAAATAAAGATGCAATGTGGAGAGTATTAGAAATCCTACCTGGATTCATTATTGGTGGCCACAATCTTAATAACATAAGACGTGCAGGTGACAGTGTTGATGGTAGACACAAAAAGGAAAATAAAGGAACTTTGACAGAAGGCAGTAAAGGAAAGTGAGAAGAAAAGACTAAACATCAATTAAAAAAAGAAAGAATGCAGATTTTTAGCAAAAAGAACAGCCCAACATGCATATTATAAAATTGGAGATATCAAAATCAAACAAATATAACAATTTAAATATCTGGGAAGTGTTTTATGGTGAACTGGAATGGCAAAAGATGCCATCCAAAAGCTAAGCAAAGTATTAAGAAGAAAAGAGTACTGAATCGCTATGTAATCTCAATCCTCATATACGGCAGTAAATGCTGAACAATCTCCTTATAAATTTTAGAAAAGAGGCTTCAAGCAAGAGTAATGTTGTTCTACACAAGGGCGTTACAGATAACTCGTGATCATAGACAAAATTTTATAGAAAATAGTAACAAAAAGGGCAAAATCAGAAAGAGATAGTTGAAATTTTTAGGGCATTTTATAAGGAAAGAAAGTTTGGAAAATCTGATACGCAGAGAAAAGAATGAAGGCAAGAGGGAGAAAAAAAAATAGTATATAAGCTACCTAGCATGCCTGTGTAAATGGTTGGCAGACCAGAGTTTAAGAGATATAACAAAAAGCAAAAAGAAAGGCTAGAAAGGAGAGGAAATTATGGAGAGCCCTGATTACCAACGTCGTGAATAGACGTTGGTAATCAGCAGTAGCTGATTATATACTAGCAGTATAGCCTGGCATTGCTCGTGTGTAATGAAAGCTTTAAAACTAATTCATGGTCCTGGAGTTCAGACTCAGCCTAAAGAATATTTGTGTGAAGTTTGGTAAGAATTGGATAAAAATTGTGGATTTGTATAAAGGACATACAGACAGATAAACAGACACATACACAAACATCTTGCCTTTTATATATATATATATATATATATATATATATATATATTATCAATTTTCTGCACTATTGTACGAACTGCAACCTTGAATCTTCTGAATATCTTTTCTTATGTCTTTGTCTATGAGTGTATCAAATTTGATTAAAATTGGACCACTCCTTCTATAACCTGATTTTTTCAATTATCGATTTTCAGTATTTATCGGGAGTACCTCGACACAAAACCTAGCTAAGAACACTCACAGACGCTAGTACAACTGTATAAATTTTCAAGAAAATTGGTTCAGCCGTTTTGGAATCTATAGGTAACAGACACACACACAAGCACACAGATACACACACACACTCACACACAGACACACAGACAAAGTTCCATTTATAAATAAGTTTAGATCCGACTAATGTTCTCATCATTGTTCATGTTTTCCTTTTCCTTTATTGACTTGTTCCAGAGTTACTTCTTTTTTTTTTCTGCCATCATGACAATGTTATTTGCATGTTGTATGCTGTTGTGTCTACTTGTAATAAATCCTGTTAGGACTTCTTGATCAAGTCCAGAAGTATCCGAGTCCTTGCAAATGACAAATTATCCTCAACCCTCTAACCTCTCCCCCACAGATGGGATGTGGCAAGTTTCCCACTGCTCTACCACTACTTCCATGGAAAGTGCTCTGATAAACTAAATTTCCTGGTCATACCAATTTAAACCTTCATGAGATTCCCTTCTATTGTGGGGGACCTACCTACAAATGGACTTATCCACAGCTTATGGTTGGCTACCAACTCTGAGTGAGGAGTCACTGAGTAGTAGCCACAAAGTGAGAGAATGAGTAAGTCAGGACGCCTGTGAGAGAAAGTACTCTCCAGTCCACATTTACCTTTGTACTATGCTTCTGAGAATATACTATTCAACCATATACCCGAGTCCGTAATATCTTTCTCTGGCCCTCTGGTCATAACACTAGCGATGAAGAATATTCAAACCACAAAGAGAAACCTCCACCTAAAAAATTCAACAGAAAAGCTATTAAATTTCAGGAAAATAATAAACCTTTTTCCAGAGTAAAAGGCTCGGGAGGAGGGTATTGTGAAGACCACCTACTAATGGACTCGTGCACACCTTATAAATAGCTACTAACTCTGAGTGAAGAGTCAATGTGTAGTAGCCACAGAGTGAGTGAATGAGCGAGTCAGGATGCCTGCGAGAGAAAGTACTCTCAAGTCCACGTTTAATTTTATACAACGTTTCCGAGAATATACTATTCAACCTTATATCCAAGTCCGTGCTCTCTTTCTATGGCCCTTTGGTCATAACACCTTCATATTCCATAGGTGAGATTAAGTTCAACTCTAACAGTTTCTTCCCATGAACCACTGCTCTGTGGGACTGACTTTCAAGAGGATGTTTCCCAAATTACAATCTTAACCTGTTCAAGGATAGGAACAACCATTATCGTCCACTCCTATCATAACCCTCTACCTCGAGTTGCCGCTAAGCCATATAAAGTGTAAAACGTACTGTACAAAAAAAAAATCAATTTTACAAAAATTAAATTATTTTCCTAATAAAATATTCTTTTCAATCATCCGTTTTCTGACCAAGAAAAAAATGTTTTCATATTTTTTCCTGACATTAAGCTTCTGGAAATATTTTCTTGATGTAAATTGAATTACAGAAAGATTAGAGGCAGAATGCTATATTACTTTTCATTTTGTCATGTGTAGAAAGACATATGAATGCCTGTAGGTTCATATGTATATTTTTTACTGTGCTTAAAGATGCATACAAAATTTGTAGATTTGAAATAGATAAAACTGTACCCATAAGCTAAGCTATAAATCTTAAGACTAAATTTAATTTTGCTTCAAATTCCAAATCAGAATTCTCTGTCAGTTGTCCAAATGGTAAATGAATCCAGGCTTCAGTGTTTATTTATATGTATACAATTTTATTAAATCTGTATTCCAATAGTTGTATCTTCCTCTCTACTGGCGTACTAAGATTATAAAGATAATATTTGGCCTAATGACATGCTGGGAATCTTTTTTATTTATTTTTAATCATTTCACTTCAAGCAAAGCAACAAAGTCACTAAGATGCAAGGAGTTACTGAGTGTGAGAATATCTAAATCTATCTAATCTAAACTTATTTATAAATGGAACTTTATCTGTGTGTATGTGTGTCCATTACCTATAGACTCCAAAACGGCTAAACCAATTTTCTTGAAAATTTACACAGTTGTACTATAATTTTAATGTAAATTCTAATAATTAAAAAAACAACCAGTTTCATCCTAGTCTTATCAAGTTTACTCCAAGGAATTAAAATAAGAGACTTGTAAAAAAAATAGAGGATGACTAATGAAGAAAAAAAAACTCTTCATATCATTTAAAGGTTCTAGAGTCCTTATACATCAGATCCTGCAAGCCTTCCCTCTGTAGACAGAGGGATTGTTTGCTGGGTTTGAATGTTATTGGGCTCTAGTTTTCCTTGCATACTTTTTTTTATCTCCATTAGTGACCACCACTTCTACTCCAAGAGTTTCTTTTCTTAGAATTCCTACCTATGGTACTCTCTTCTGTTTATTTGTTTCCCTAATAGCTACATCCTCAAAAAATTTAAATGCAACATCAATTTCCATCTTTTATCTCCTTGAAACTTATTCAACTTTTACTCTTTCTTCAATACCCCTTTACTCAGTCTTTTCTCTCACTGTTACTCCCTGCACACCAATGGTGGTTCTGTCTGTTATAGGGAGAACTTATTAAAAATGTCATATTTAATTACAGTTAAAATTACAGAATTATTGTGAACTTCAATATCTTGTGAAAGTGTCCATAATATGAAAAAAAATCATAAGACAGAGAATTTATTTGAAATAAATTTTATTATTTTCATACCAGAAATTGATACATGAACTTAAGTAATAAAAAAGAAAAACTTTTTGAATTCTGATTTGAAGGCAATACTTTTCATACAACACACTCTTCCCATTTTTCACTGTCTTTTTTTCATATTTATTAAGTTTTTTTATGCCAAGCTAAACTTAATAAATATGAAAAAATAATCTTTCTAATTTAGCATGAAAGTTTGACCTCATGGCCTACTGCTTTCCCAATAAGATATGACTGCAAGTGCCCATTACTACAATTGCATCTAAAATTAATATGAATGTGAGAATTGGATCTGTATGATTTATTAAAGTGAAATCAACTGCAAATCATTAGATGAGATATTTGAAAAATCAGTCAGTGTACAAACAATAGTTGTTTCTATATAACTGTCCCCTCCCCATTTGCTTTCATGTAGAAGAAGCAATTAAAAGTAATTATACAAATATCAATTAGGAAAGCACGTGCTTCTTAAAAGTTTTCTTGTGCTGAGTAAGAAGTGAAGTAGATAAAAGTTAAAAGACAAACAAGTGCCATTCACTTGTTGTCGGGGGCAACAGAGGAAGAAAGTGAAAACATCAAAACAAAATTAAAACAACTGAAAAAGGAGAAAATATGAAAGAGACGCAAATCAATTAATCTACTTAATAGTAATTGGCTTTTGAAACTTTGTTCCTATTTCTGGTTGGTTGTCCTCTTCTCTACTTACTGCACTTCTCTTGTCCAGATATAAGCTCAGGCCAACAATGTCATGAACAAGCATCTTGTAGCCTCTTTGCTCTCTCTTTTCATGGTTGTTGAATACTTTGAAGGTATGAGCTGAGATGAACTGAATGGATGTAAGCCAGCTATTTTAGAAAAGAAAAATAGAAAGTTAAAATAATTCAAACCTTGGTGTGTGGCAGATTGCCGACAGAATATTTCATGAGTTTCAATAGAATGGTTGCATCTTTATAAAAAATCTACTTTCTGCTCCTTTTCTGGCATAAAATATCTATCTTCCTAAATGACTAATAACTTGAAAATAAACAATGGAAATCTTGCATTTTCCAGAATTCAAAAGTTAGATCACTTGTGCCAGGACTAAATGCCAAGTTTCTCACCCAAGTGTAGATTTCAAAAGAAGAGTATCATGTACTAAATATTTAATATTTTAATTCATTGGTAAGAAGTAGTAGCTATTCAAAGATTTTGAAGGATGAAATTCTTCCCATAAAGTATTACAATCTTAGACAACAAATTTTTTCAAAACATTTATCTTGCTCAACAAAACCCCAATCAAGAAATTGTAGAGGACTTATAACTTGATAGATAATTATAAACTCCCTAACATTTATATGTACAAAAAATACTCAAACAATGAAAAAACACTAAGATTTGGCAACAACAAAATGAGTATTATTGATTATCGTGTTGTTTTGTAGTGTTGGGAGCATGAGAGACAGTAATAGTGAGTAAAATTTTTAGTTTGGAGTTCAAATGTAGATAAAATATGAATCAAAATCCAACAGAATGGTAAAATAATGAATAAGTAAAGCATATCTTTGTCTTTCTTGTATGTTTTTTATAGATGTGTGTAATAAATGTGTGTAGTGGTGTAGTGGATATTGACCCAGAACGACAATTTGGGGTGCCGAGTTCAAATTCCATTTGAATTCCTTACTTTCTTTTATACACAAATAGCCTTGGGAAATCTGTCTCTTTCCTTCAGTTATGGGTTCAATTATAGAACAGATTGGGTTCTATAGCCTTGGCTGGCAACCACTCTACTGCAGAAAGCAATGGCAACCTACTGTGTGATAATCCTCTGCCCAGTCAGTCATGTCTTAAAGCGTGTATCATGTATGGCACTTAACTGACTGTAATCAATGTCCGGAAAATTTAGAAGAAAATATAAAACTGTCAGGTGTTTTCTTACCTTGATTTTGTTGAGTGCTAAAATATAAATATTATTATAGACTTAAAATGGAAAAAAAGCTGAAAGTTTGATTGATGCATGTGTTGATGGCCTGTCCATATTGAATGCTTGTCTAATAATGAGAATGTCAAGTGTTTGTATGGGTGTATAAGAAAAAAACGGTCTCAATTCTCATTGGTTTAGAACGAGTGAATTAATAATAATTATAATTGTTATAGTTATTTATTATTTTATTATTGTTATAATTATTTTTGATGCTATAATCAATTTTTACTTATTTATTTTATAGACACAACACAGAGACAGTGTAATTGATTTTTTATTTATGCATTTCTTTATGGACATAACAAAGCTAATGTTATTTTCCAAACATATCTTTTTCTATGTGCCTAGTTGTTTCAGGACATAGGCAATCATGACCTTCCACATCTCCCTATTCCTGGCAGCTCTTAGCGCGCTTCTTTTTGTAAAATTTTGCAGCCCCCATTCTATCATCCACCTGCTCAGGCCCTTCAGATATGTTATCTGCTGCTTTCCTTTTTCCCCTCTATCTGGCCTGTTAGTATCAAGTTCTCCAGGCTTGGTTGCAAGAATATCATATATATTCACATATTAGATGACATCATATATAGTGTGACCTCTGAAATTTTTGCAATAATTTTAATCCCTCTAAAGAAAATTTACCTATGTATACTGCAACTGGTCAATGAAAATGCATGATTTTACCTCTTCAAAAAGTTATCTTTGTAACCCCTATTTTTTGTGTAAATACTAATCAGAAAAAATTGCACTATACTTGAGTATATACAGTAATTTGTTTTGTTTTCATTGTGAGTGAATATTACATTAATAATTATTTTGAGAATAATAATGATTTTTCCAGATACATGAACTACTACTTAATCCATATATATGGGGGGAAGTTGAATCATACTTTTCCCAAGGGTATTTGCATGGAAGTAAATGAAAAGAACCCAACAGGAATTTGAACTCAGTTGTTCAATGTAATGGTAAATCATGTGTTCTTCCAGAATTATATGATTTCTCATTCAAAATGAAGATAGTGTCAATCAAGATGGCATATTAGTAATAAAAAAATTGAAATGTGAAAACCTGAATTTAAAAGCTAGTCTTTTATATTCAATATAGGCAATTCTGATTGTCATAATTTAGTTTTACAATGTCATTCATATTTTGAATAAATAGTTTTACATTAATTGATTGATTAGACAAAAGCAGTTAGGATCACAGTGATTGTATATTCCACAATTCCTTTTTTTAGATGCATGGTACATCTTTTTTTTTAATCATATCACCCCAAGCAAGGCAGTCCACTGCCACTATAGCGCATGGGGCTACATAGAGCGATTGGGTATAGGGAATGTCAGAGGGATGGTGATAGACGAGTTAGGAGGTATGTAGGGAGAGCGTTGGAGGGAATGGGTGCGAGTTAGTGTGTTAGGAGGTGTCTATTGACCTTACATTTAAACTCCTGGAGGTTGTAGCCATCAGGGAAGCAATCATGCAGAAGGGAATTCCACAGGCAAGAAGTGCGAGAAAAGAAGCTGTTGGAGTAGAAATTGCAGTTACATTTCATCAGTTTCACTGAAAAGGGGTGGGACCTAGTTGCCAATCTAGTATCTCGTGCAAATTCACACTTAGGAGGCACCAGTGATTTAAGTTCGTCTGAGCAGAAGCCATGAAAGTACTTATAGAAGAGGCACAGGGAAGCCACGTCATGCCGGTGAGAGAGTGACTGCAGGCGGTCAGCTAAGTTGGTATCGATCACATTACAGATTCTCCGCTGTATTTTGTCAAGAAGCCCTAAGAGAATAGCAGGGGCACCCGACCAGATGTGGCAGCAGTATTCAATACATGGGCGGACGGTAGATTTATATATGTGCAGGATAGAGTCAAGCGGAAAGAATTTCCGGGCCTTGCACAGGGAGCCGACTTTCATAGCAGCGGATTTAGCAATGGATTCGACGTAGTCATTCCACTTGAGGTTCGCTGAGAGTGTCAGGCCAAGCAGGCATAGTGATTTACTCTCTGGGAGGCATGCCTGTTCCATGCTAATGAGGGGGAGATGAAGTTGTCTGTGGTGGTTAATTGACAGCAGCTTCGTTTTGGAAGAATTGAATTTTACGAGCCATTTCTTACTCCAATCCACCACGGATTGGAGGTTCTTTTCAAGCTTGGCAGCGAGGTTTGCCTTGTCACCAACACCAGATTTTTGATCGAGGTGAGAGTAAACTGTGGTGTCATCGGTGTACATACCTACTTGGGATGTTATGGCATCGGGGAGATCGTTGATGTAGATTAGAAAGAGCATAGGATCTAAGATAGAGCCTTGGGGGACACCCACGTTTGTAGGATAGTTCTGAGAGGCATGTTCGTTCAATACCACCTTCAGAGTGCGGTTAGAGAGGAATGACTGGATTAGGTCCAACAAAAGTCCAGTTATGCCGTAGCTTCATAGTTTCTGTAGAAGGTCGGCATGCCATACTCTGTTGAACGCTTTAGAGATGTCCAAGGCGACTGTTCGGCTTCACCATTCTTGTTGAGAGCCTGGTATATATACTCGGTGATGGTCGTTAGCATATCAGCAGTAGACCTTGTGAAGCGGAAGCCATATTGCTTGTCCGAGAGTAGCCTGTGGGCGGTGAGATGTTGAGTGACCTCAGTGTTAATAATGGCTTCGAATACTTTGCCAAAGATCAGAAGAAGGCTGATAGGGCGGTAATTTGCGGGGTCTGAGGATTCACCAGTGTTCTTAAATATTGGAACCACAGTAGAAGACTTCCAACAGGCAGGAAAGCAGGAGGGGGATAGGCAGAGGTTGTATAGCTTAGAAAGGACAGAGGAGAGTTCAGGGGCACATTTCTGGTTTTGATTTCAGAGTTTGTTGATTTTGGTTAGTGGCATATCACCATTTATGGGTTATATCATGCTGAAATCTAAATATCTTGTATATTAATATTATGCTTTCAATTAGGGATATTTTGCACATAATTTTTTACTTTCAGAGTATATAGATGTTTTTTAAATATATAAATTTTAGATCCTAAAATGTATTTTTGATAATTGTTTTTTAATGTATTGCAGATACTTTTACTGTAAAGATGTATTCTATACTTCTTTGTGTTGTCTTGATTGTTACTTTGCTATAAAAACGTTGGTCAATTCACTATAAAAACGTCAGTCAGTTAAGTGCCATACATGACACACGCTTGACATGACTGACTGGGCAGAAGATTATCCCACAGTAGGTTGCCATTGCTTTCTGCAGTAGACTGGTTGCCAACCAAGGCTATAGAACCCAATCTGTCCTGTTATTTAACCCATAACTGGAGGGAAGAGATGGATTATGCACAAATACCCTTTCCCAAGGGTATTTGTGCATAAGTGAATGCAAGGAATTTGATTGGAATTCAAACTCAGCTCCCCTGTTTTTCATTCCAAGCCGATATCCATTGCACCACACGTACTGTTGATTTTTGTTTGGGGGCTCAATATTTGCTATAGTTGGGACTCTAACAGGTGCTAGCACCATGGATCAGGGTAGACCTGGAAACAACGGCAGTTAAGTGGGGCTTCCATGATCCACAAAACCTTCAATTACCTGATCAAAGGTCTTGCTGCAGAGTTCAATATTGACCAATATGGAAGAGGTCAGTCTGCACTATTTAACCTACAGATTGTAGTAGTAGATATAATTCATACCTCTCTCAAGTTTATTTGCACATAAATGCATTGAACATGATAGAAATTTGAACTCAGCGCTTCAATTTCTCATTACTTTGCCCACGTGTTCCATACATGATATTATTGAAAAACTTATCAGGTTTATGACTTCAGATTAATAATGTAATCAGACTGATACCAATCAAGAAAGTTAATGCTTGTTTTTCTAAAATTATTAGATAAACAAGATCACTTCTCAGCCTTTTGGCGATGAGGTACAAAATGAACTGTTTAAGTCTAGTCCCTAGGGCCCTCTTTCCCCTTTTTTGGAGGGATCTAGAGTCTTTTCCAAAAGGAGAAGTGCCAAGCAGACTAGACTATTTTGGGCCTCTAGTCCTCTGTGCATGTGGGACCCGACTTTAAACTTAGCTTAGTGCTGCATTTAGTTTCAGTGAGTGTTCAGATAAATCCAAAAAGATAGTTGGGAAAAAAACTGCAGAGAAGATCTGGAGAGAAAGAAAATCATAGAAAAACAGTGAGAAGCGGAGAGGACATTAGGGAAAAAATAGAGAAACAGAATTTGGAAATAAACGCAAATTTAAAAAATATAATTAGAGTAAAAGATAGAAGTCTTTCCAAAAGTTATTTTTACTAGATAAGTTAGAAAAAGTAACCAAAAGTTATTTCATAAAGAAATTAGTTTTACACATCCTATTAAAAAAAGTTTGCAATTTAGCTTTACATAGTATCAAGAAATTATTAAGGTGTATTTCTTGTTTATGTTTAACTAGCAGTATAGCCTGGTGTTGCTTGGGTGTAATGAAAGCTTTAAAACTAATCCATTATCCTGGAGCTCAGACTCTTTGGACGTTGGCATGAAAGACTAAAAAGCAATAGCTGTTTCCAGTTAAAGCGAAACCATAGGCTGAAAGAAAAATGAATGGATGTAAGTCAAATTTTGATTTCCTGGTATCAATATCAAATAAGTTTTTTTTGTCATAAACTGAATTTTGAAGGTGAAATAAGTTCTCTGAGTAAATGGTATTGTGGCTGAGACTAAGAACTACAATTATACCTACTTAGAGCCAAACCCGAAGAAAAAACTAAAATAAAAGGGCTGAAAAAACAAATATACAGACAGATAAACAGACACGCACACAAACATCTTGCCTTTTATATATATATATATATATATATATTATCAATTTTCTGCACTATTGTAAGAACTGCAACCTTGAAACTTCTGAATATCGTTTCTTATGTCTTTGTCTATGAGTGTATCAAATTTGATTAAAATCGGACCACTTCTTCTATAACCCGATTTTTTCAATTATCAATTTTTGATATTTATCAGGGGAACCTCGACACAAAACTTAGCTAAGAACACTTGCAGATGCTTATAGTACAACTGTGCAAATTTTCAAGAAAATCGGTTCAGCCATTTTGGAGTCTATAGGTAATGGCCACACACACACAGACACTCACAGAGACAAAGTTCCATTTGTAAATAAGTTTAGATTTAAATAGATTTAGATTTAGATTGGATTTAGATACTTCATTAAAATTAAATTAAGTTTAGGATTAGCTAAAAATAATTTTTTAACATTTTATCCCAAGCAAGGCCATAAACCACAAGTCTGAATATAAGGGGAAAAATTTTTTTAAAGAGAAAGTATAATAAAAGAACAGGAATTAAAAACAGAAGATTACAATTAACATTGAATTTGAATTTTTGAAGATCAAACTTGACTGGAAACCAAGAAATCGGAAGAGTTCGACAAGTACAATAGAAAAAATTGTTAGCATAGAACTCATGGTTACATCTCTTTCGAATGTAAAATGATGAAGCTTTGCTGCAAATCTAGTACTACTGCCCTTAAATTCATTAATTCTAGGTACCTATAGTCAATTAAGGTCCATTGTGATGTGGTGAGTATTGTGATGAGAAATTGAAGAGCCAATTTCAATTTCTATTTGAATTCATTGAATTCACTTACATACAAATGACACATAAAAGTAGAAGGAATTTTTGCAAATGGATGACAGAAAAGGGTTTAAGGCAGATAACAAAAAGACAAAATTCATTAAAGTCTACAATGGACAGGAAATTCTGGAGAACCATAATCACCAATGTCTTAAAGGAAGATGGCCCAACAAGCTGATGTTCCATTAAGCTTTTGGGGCATTGTGGCCTAATTTGAACTTGTATGAATTGTTGGAATCATTTAATTATTTTTATTTTTTAAATGATATATTTTCCATGGAAACAAGCATTTCTGATCTAAACAGAAAAGAGATTAATAAGATGTAAGTTCTAAAAAAATAACATGCTGATAAACTTTTGTAACTTTTATAAAATGTCAGCAAATAAAAAGAACTTAATACTAAATTTTGTGTAGAAAAAGGATTTCGAATGAAGAGAAAAATAAATTGTTTCCTTTTATTTTTGTATTTGGTCCTGTAAAATATTTGATGCTTTACAGAAAAATGTCTTCCCATTTGAAGTGACTGCATTTATAGTCAAACTGAAATCAGATTTGTTGAGAGAGAAGTTCAGAAAAAAACAAAAGCACGAAAATGTGTCGGACAACTCCACAATTATTAAAATTAAATAAAGCTCTCTAAATAACTAGTCTTTATATTAAACACTTCCTGATTACAGACATGTTGAAGAAGTTTTCACTTTTGAAAGAACCATTATCAATCATATGTTTTTCATCATTTGGGACAAGTTGATGAGATATCTTAGGAAAAAAATTGCCTTGTCATATAGCAACTGACAAGATATCTCATAAAATATTTCTGTCTTTTTTTATTCTGACTGTCAACAGGACAGTGATTCAAGACAATTTATAGATGGCAGTGAATGCACTGAATGTTTTAAAATATTTAATGAGATATTTTTCTTCTGTAGCATCACACGCGGATATAGTTTTACTAAGAAAAGCAGAGATGATACAGTCTTAAAAATTACCTAGAGCAACTAAAGTTAGGCAGTTGTGGAGAGCTCACATCCTTAAAGGATTTGGGCTGTGAAAGAAGAAGAATGAAGTATAAATGATATTTTATCCAAATAACTGCTGCAATGTGAAACGGAATTCTGAGGGGATTCTTCCCTGGTTGCTTCAATCTTAAACTATTTAAGTTCAGGGTCAGCAGTTATCTATGCTACATATCCTCATAATATGCAATCCTTGTTACTGTTCTTAGAACATCAATCAATGACGTTTACCTTGAGTGGCACATAGAGCTTGTATTGGGCAAAAAATAATTAAAATAAAACTCTCTAGGAGCAAAAGAAGTGAAAAATAGAAAGATTAAAAATATTCAAATTCTAAATATTTCATTAATAATCAAAGTATTTTTAAGTTGGATCGCCAGTTTTGATCATCTGTTTTGCCAAGCTTTTTTTAATATAAAGGGTGCGATAGATAAACTGTCACCATTTTATACTTTTAATTTTGTGCCTCTCGGTTATTTGTTTTTGATTTTATTAACGGCACAGTATAGTAGGTCAGTTGGGCACCATTTGTGGGAGAAAGAGCAGCATGACACAATTCTTCTTCTTCTTTTATGTGCCATGTCCTTTCAGGACGTAAGTGATCATGGCCTTCCACATCTCCCTGTCCCTGGTGGATCTTAGCATGCTTTCTCCTGTTGCACCATGCAACCCTCATTCCATCATCTACCTGATCAGGTCCTTCAAATATGTTATCTGCTGTTTTCCTCTGTCTCTTTTTCCCTCTAACTGTTCCCCCTCTGTTAGTAACAGGTTCTCCAAGCCCTCCTTCCTCATTACATATCCCAGAAACTTTAGTTGTCTCTTCCTGATGCTCAGTATTAATTTTCTTTTCGTCTCCATCCTTTCCAAAACCTCGTCATTGTTCACATGCTCAGTCCATGATATCCGCAGCATCCTTCTGTAGAACTATAGTGGGTTGCTTATCTATTCTTTTCCCGTTGTAGTGGGAGTCCGTTCTAGAGAAGAGTAGTTGTATATTGTTGCAGGTTAACGGAATTTGGCCTTGTGGTAGATAGCCCACTATAAGTCATAAAATGATTATAAAATCAAGAAAAGCAAATTGAGTTGAAAATAACATTTATATATACACATATCAATTAATGTTTTTACAATTAAAGTAATAACATGAATATAGGTCCAACGGAGGTTAAAATGTTCATGGTAAATAAAATGCTAAAAGAGATTTAAGGCTTAGGAATGTGGAGAGTGTGTAATTGAGGAATGTCTTTGATTTAGTCACTCCTTAGGTCAGTAAGTAATTTTAAGACAGGGGAGAAGGAAAGAGGCAAGTATAGTTGCCACTTGACTTAGGTCAAGGGAATATTGATTACACTCTTCTCAAGGTCTGCCTGCTGGGGTCTGTCTGTATTTGCTTTTTATATCTGCTTTTTGGATCACAGCAGCTCATTTGGGATTTCACACTTGTATTTGATTCTGGGCTTCCCATTGGCTGTGTGTGTGTATCCATTACCTGTAGACTCCAAAACGGCTAAACCGATTTTCTTGAAAATTTACACAGTTGTATTATAAGTGTCTGCAAGTGTTCTTAGCTAGGTTTTGTGTCGAGGTACCCCTGATAAATATCGAAAATTGATAATCGAAAAAATCGGGTTATAGAAGGAGTGGTCTGATTTTAATCAAATTTGATACACTCATAGACAAAGACATAAGAAATGATATTCAGAAGTTTCAAGGTTGCAGTTCTTACAATAGTGCTGAAAATTGATAATGTATATACATATAAAAGTTTTCATTGAGCAATGTGGGCTATACTGCTAGTGTAATATAATTCAATCAAAACAAATACTTTAAAAAACGAAAAGTAAGGTAACTGACCTTCTCAACAAAAATAAATCAAATAATAAAAAAGATAAACAATATCATGGACTTAGCATGTGAGTGACAAAAAAGTTTTTAAGAAAACGGAAACAAAAAAAATACTTAAGATCAGGAAGAGACCTTTGAAATTTGTAAAGCATATAATAAAAGAGCTTTGAAAGTTTGTCACTGACAGGAAGTGTTGATAGCAAAAGGGATAGACAAAAGATGCAAATGAAATACCTAAACAGGCTTGTGTTAATGGATAGCAGAACAGGATTTAAAATGGATAATAAAAAGACAATCCTTAATAAGAACTTCAAAAGACAGAAAATTTTGGAGAACCATGATTGTTTACATCCTGAAGAGACATGATACATAGAATTAGAAGAACATTATTTCAATTAATCACAATAATTTAATATATATTTATGTATTAAAATGACAAAAATGATACATTTCTCTAGAATCTATCTTACATATCTATAAGTTTATCATTCCCCATGTTTAGAATGTTGCATCCATATATAGTCTAGTGACACTGACATCCGAAAATAAATCAAATAACAATGGAGATAATAAACAAATTGTACAACTGCCCACAGAAACATAACTACAAAAATCAAATAATGATAATAAATAATGAATAGTTAAGGAGTAAACACAAAATACAAAAGAAGTAAATAAAAATTAATAATAAACAAATAATGAGTTAAAAATTAATAATAAACAAATAATGAGTTAAAAATTAATAAACAAATAATGAGTTAAAAATTAATAATAAACAAATAATGAGTTAAAAATTAATAATAAACAAATAATGAGTTAAAAATTAATAATAAACAAATAATGAGTTAAAAATTAATAAACAAATAATGAGTTAAAAATTAATAATAAACAAATAATGAGTTAAAAATTAATAATAAACAAATAATGAGTTAAAAATTAATAATAAACAAATAATGAGTTAAAAATTAATAATAAACAAATAATGAGTTAAAAATTAATAATAAACAAATAATGAGTTAAAAATTAATAATAAACAAATAATGAGTTAAAAATTAATAAACAAATAATGAGTTAAAAATTAATAATAAACAAATAATGAGTTAAAAATTAATAATAAACAAATAATGAGTTAAAAATTAATAATAAACAAATAATGAGTTAAAAATTAATAATAAACAAATAATGAGTTAAAAATTAATAATAAACAAATAATGAGTTAAAAATTAATAATAAACAAATAATGAGTTAAAAGCTAACAACCCTGTGAAATAGTATGAAAATCACTGCATTATGACCTATAATTACTTATATTTTCTTGTTTGTTTGTTTAACAGTATATCAACACCTTATGGGTCATCGAATGCTGAAATTTAATTTACTTGACAGCTCTGAAGTAATAAGATCATAATATGGGATTTTGCTTTTATAATTAAATAGATGATACTCAGCTTTTGTGCATATACATGTTTGTGTGGATATAATTACTAGGGGCAGTGATATGTGTGTTTTTTGTAATTTTGTTGAAATTATATCTTGGAATACAGTTTGATTTTTTTAAGAAATTGTGGGATACTACATAGATTAATGTAATGAAAGAGTTCTTTCATGTCGGTTGTTTGGTTAATTTTGTTTAGTAGCATATCAACCTCTAGGGGTCATTTATTGCTGAAATCTAAATATGTGGAATCCAATTGCATGACTTCAACTAAAGATAAAATTTATTGATAGTGATTTTGCTATAAAATATATTCCTGTTAATTTTACTATAAATGTATATTTATACTTTCAATGTGTTTTGTTTTTGTTTTGAGGCATAACTGTTTACTCATAGCTGGGATCCTAACAGCTGCTACCACCACCGATTAGTATGGACTTGGGAACAACAGCAATTATTAAGAGGTGGTTTTATGTTTTTCAAAACCTCTAATATCTCAAAAAGAAACCTTGCTGCCAGATGTAGTTTTTCATCATACCCAGGACAATGCTTCAGAAGTAATATCTAACATAATCTAATCAGACTGAGTTCAGTCTGTGTATATTTTGCAAGTCTTTATAATCCATTTGAAGCAGTTGTAACAGCAGTGGTATACCTCAGATAAGATAACATTGACAGAGACTGACAAAGCCTAACCTTCTTCAGGCTGGTTTGAATTCAGAGTTTTCCTTCTCCTACATTGATTCTCAATCAAGGATATGTTCTGTTTCTTCATAACTAGGGAGAAAACAGTTGGATTCATACCTTTCCCAAGAGTATTTGCACATAAGTGTATGTAAAATACTTAAATAGAGTTTAAACTCAGCATTAGCATGGATCAGGCTAGTCTCCCTGAAAGTAAAACACTGTGCCCCCTGAAGTTAACTCTCACAACAGACCTCAAGTGGAATGACTATATAGAATCCATAGCTAAATCAACTGCTAAGAAGGTCGGTTCTCTATTTGACATTGTAATAGGTGATTCTGCTCTGTAAAGAAATCAGTTAATAATATATTCCCTTTTATTGTTTGCAACTTCTTGCTATCTTGTCTATGTCTTGATGGTAGAAATTACACCACAATGCACATCTTTTTGTTGTGCAAAAGGCAAAAATCAAGTAAACTTTAATTTTCTTTTGTTCTTAAATCTAAAATAATCATTGTCTGAAATTTTATAGAGCTTCTGGTTCCTCAAATAAGACATTTGACATTTTAATAGGTAATTCTACTCTGTAAAAAAATCAGTTAATAATATATTCCCTTTTATTGTTTGCAACTTCTTGCTATCTTGTCTATGTCTTGATGGTAGAAATTACACCACAATGCACATCTTTTTGTTGTGCAAAAGGCAAAAATCAAGTAAACTTTAATTTTCTTTTGTTCTTAAATCTAAAATAATCATTGTCTGAAATTTTATAGAGCTTCTGGTTCCTCAAATAAGACATTTGACATTTTAATAGGTAATTCTACTCTGTAAAAAAATCAGTTAATAATATATTCCCTTTTATTGTTTGCAACTTCTTGCTATCTTGTCTATGTCTTGATGGTAGAAATTACACCACAATGCACATCTTTTTGTTGTGCAAAAGGCAAAAATCAAGTAAACTTTAATTTTCTTTTGTTCTTAAATCTAAAATAATCATTGTCTGAAATTTTATAGAGCTTCTGGTTCCTCAAATAAGACATTTGACATTTTAATAGGTAATTCTACTCTGTAAAAAAATCAGTTAATAATATATTCCCTTTTATTGTTTGCAACTTCTTGCTATCTTGTCTATGTCTTGATGGTAGAAATTACACCACAATGCACATCTTTTTGTTGTGCAAAAGGCAAAAATCAAGTAAACTTTAATTTTCTTTTGTTCTTAAATCTAAAATAATCATTGTCTGAAATTTTATAGAGCTTCTGGTTCCTCAAATAAGACATTTGACATTTTAATAGGTAATTCTACTCTGTAAAAAAATCAGTTAATAATATATTCCCTTTTATTGTTTGCAACTTCTTGCTATCTTGTCTATGTCTTGATGGTGGAAATTACCGGGTCTTGACTCCAAGAATTCATTATCTTTTCAACTCTATGTCATTGTTGAACAAACCTCTTTACACACTGCTGGAAAGTGATCCAAAAAGATGATAATTAGGATAATACAGTAGAACTTGTCAACCAAGCTCTTGAATATCATTTTTGGTCAAATTAGTGACATGGATTAAGTGTTGTTGTGTTCAAGAAGAAAATGGTTAAAATGCTCTTTTTTTTTTGTCTACACTCTAAAATCATATCTCTTAAAAGTGGTAAAATTCAATCAAATTTAAAATATGATAAACAAAGTTGTCGAGCAAGAATAAAAATGCAAAAACATTAAGAAAGTACAATGAAAATACTTCTGCATGTTAATTCAAGTAATGTTGGAAAAAAAGAACAAACAAATTTATCTGACAACCCAATAAAGTAAAATATTTGAATTTCTTTTTACTTTCTTTGTCCGTATTGCATTTTTGTGATCCAATAAAGAAAAATATTATTTGGAAAGTGTCCTTTGAGGGGGGAAAAAAATTGGAAATCAAGCGATATTTTTCTGCAATCTGATATAATGTATGCCAAAAATAACATAGCCATTTTAGAAAAATAAACTCAAAGAATAACCATTTTTCTTGCTGCATTTTTTCATGTGTTTGTGTATACATAAAAATGCATGCAGATCCTACTTTCAACAAGAGAAACCTGAAAACAAAATAATATGATAAAAATCATTATCTCTAAAGAAATCAGGAATAAGTTGTATTTAGAATTGGTAAATGTTTATACAAATTTTTATATGCTTCAAGAAAATGGCTAAATTATAAATTATCCATATTTTAATGCCCTTTTATGGATATCAAAATTGCCCATTTCTTTTTTTAAAATATTTTTAACTCATCTCTTAATGACTATAATGGTGCCATTAAACAAATGACTGCTTTGACCATCATAATGCAATTAAATAAATATAATTATAACTTTTAACGAGTGACCATTAAACAGAGTTATTACAAATATGGCATTTAGAAAATGACTATTAAACAGAATAAATATAACAGTAGTATTTAAGTGACCACTGAACAAAATGACTATAATGATGTTATTTTACAAGCGATGATAATATGGAATGTCTACAATGATACTGTGAAACATTATTGATTTGATTGATCACATGAAAAAAAAAAGTTTCCTAATCTCCCTGGTGGACTCTTATTATGCTAATCTATTCTTGTTTCTTGCTTCTTTTTTTTTTTTGATTATGTCATTTTTTTCTCTTTGCCTTTTTACTTATTGATTTTTTCTATTTGCTTATCTATCTCATTTTGTCTTGGCTTTTTGGGGTTTTTTGTGATTATTCCTTTATTCTTCCTTATTTTTATTTCATTTTTTTATTAACTTTTCCTTCTTTGTTTTTACAGTAAAGTATTCAATTAACTGAAAACCTCTGATTGGTTGCATGAATGGGAAACAATTAGTTTTGCTTTTTTTCAATTTTCTTTATAAAGAGATTATGAGATAAAATTAGTTTTTTTTTTTTTACATTATTATTTTAAATTTTTTTATGCTGAGTTTTTGGCTGGCTAGGATTGAAATTAACTATATTCTCTTGTGACTCGACTAGAATCCCAATATTTTTACTGCACAGTTGTTGGTATCCAGTGCTATAAGTTACTTAGAAGAAAATTATAGTTGAAAAAAGAATGAATGAAAGTGATTAATTTAAAAAAAAAAGAAGAGAAGCCTAACATGAACTAAAAAAAAAAATTGCAAATTGAGAGAAAATGCAAAGAAAATGAGAAAGATAAATTTGATATTTTTGGAACTGAATAGATTTTCCTTGATATTTTTTGTGGAATACTTCATGAGGACTGAATTTTTTTCACATGTCTAAAAATTAAGCTAAAAATAAAGAAAAAATATAGTTAGGAAAAGAAAGAATAAAAATGAATGATACAAAAATGAATGAAAAAACTAGTATTGATTAAGAGAGAAAAGAATAAAGCAAAGAAAATGAGAAAGATAAACGAAGAAGATTAGATATATTAGGGACTAAGTCAATTTTCCCTATGCTCTTTTTTTTCTTCCTTTTTTTGTGCTGTACTTTATGACAATTGAACTTTTTATTATTGGTTTATGAGAGGCACAAGCTAACTCTTACACTGCCATCATGGTTTGAAATGACAAATTGACGAAAGAAAAAAATTTTGGCATAAGGCCATATTTATATTTGTCCAGTATACACAAAACTCATTTAACGTAGTTCTTTCTAATACACTAGATATTACAAAAAGACAAAACATTATAAAGATTTAGCAAAAAAGGGAAAAGCAAAGAAATATAGAGAAAGGTTATTGGTTGGTTGGTTGTTTTTGTTTTATGGCATATCAACCTCAGCAGGTCATTTATTGCCAACTAAATTTTATTTGTTTATTGCTGGTAATACCTTTTTCTTTCAACAATTTATTGCTGTTTTTTATATAAGTTTTGTGTCTAGTATTACTTTTTTCTTTTCGAGTACCAAGATTCATTGGGATTTGTTTTTAAGGGCAGAATCCCCAAGTCCTACCCTGTTATTTAACCCATAATTGGGGGGAAGGGATGGATTAATACCTTTCCCAAGGGTACCAGTGCATAAGTGAATGCAGGGTATTCAACTGGAATTCAAACTCGGCTCACTGATTTCTCTTTACAAGCCGATATCCACTGCACCACAACGCACATCCGTCACAATAAGCTTACAGCACCTGGTATTCCCAAGCGGTCACCCATCTAATTACTGACCAGGCTCAACGTTGCTTAACTTTGGTGATCGAGTGAGAACTGGTGTATTCAACGTGATATGGCTGTAAGCATGCACATCCGTCACTATACGCTTACAGCACCTGGTATTCCCAAGCAGTCAACCATCTAAGTACTGACCAGGCTCAATGTTGCTTAACTTTGGTGATTGAGCGAGAACTGGTGTATTCAACTTGATATGGCCGTGAGCCATAGAGAAAGGTATAGAAGGGAAGATGGGAGATAATTTGCAAAAGAAGGAATGAAAATAAGGGCAGATTTTAAGTTGCATAGAAAAAGAAAAAATAATTAAAGAAAGAAATTCAGTGTACTCAAAAAAAAAAAAAGATTTGGAGAAAGAATAAAAAAGAAAGAAATAAAATTAAAAACCAGCAAAGTAAACAAGAAAACAGATGAATTAAGAAAGACAGAATTAGACAAACCTAGAATGAAGTAAAATCCCCAAGGAGAGTAAAAGCAAAGAAAGAATGGAGAATGTTCAGAATAAAGTAATGACTGCTGTTGAATTTTAACTGTTTCAGTCATTCAGTTAAGTGTCATACATGATACATGCTTGGGCAATCATGTCTCGAAAGAGATATGACTTACTGGGCAGAACATTATCTCGCAGTAGGTTGCCATTGCTTTCTGTAGTAGACTGGTTGACAATGAAGATTAAAGAACCAAATCTGTCCTGCTATTTAACCCATAGCTGGAGGAAGAAGTAGCATATTAATGCATTTCCCAAGGAGTATTTGCACGTATTGGGAATGCAACAAATTTGCCTGCAATTCGAACTCAGCTATCTGACCTGGTTCCAGTTCTGAGTTGATATTCACTGCACGCCAAAGCACAGTCAATGTCAATCAGTCAGTTAAATGCCATACATGATACACATTTTGGGCAATCATTTCTCAAAAGAGACATGACTGAATGGGTAGAAGATTATCCAGCAGTAGGTTGCCATTACTTTCTGTGGTACACTGGTTGCCAGCCAAGGCTATAGAACCCAATCTGTCCTGTTATTTAATTCATAACTGAAGGGAAGAAATGGATTAATACCATTCCCAAGGGTATTTGTGTGTAAGTGAATGCAAGAAATTCAACTGAAATTCGAACTCGGATTCTTGATTTCTCATTCTGAGTTGATATCCACTGCACCACATTGCACATCTTGTAACTGCTTACCAAACTAAAAATGATAAATCGTAAAATAAAACTGGTAAACACAGATTTACAAAAGTTTCATCCAAATATCATAATATATGAATGCTTGAATTCAATTAAACACAATTTTACTAATGTTACTTTAGTCTGGAGCAAGGCCACAGTATTAGAGTACTCATGATAATTACATTCATTACATGAACTAACTCTATACAAGGGTAATAATTGGCTCATTGTCCACATTATTATTTGAAACACTTTGCTTAGTCTGATGTGGAGCCACAATATTCAAGCATTTGTAGAATTGTCATAATTATACTTGTCTACCAGCTTGCTAATCATAGCACTAGGATAGCCATCCAAATATTACTCTATTTTAATCTGACATAAGGCCACTATAGTCGAGAGCATATTTGAATCACTATCATCACACTAGTTTTTAATTTATTCCAAGTTTGTATGTTATGAGAAAGAGCAATGAAATATAATGATCATAAAAATGATCATCTTTATTAAGTTCCATCTGCATATACCGAATGACGCAAATAATTACACGTATGCTCTCAACAGATAAACAGCATATACTGTGTAGTCTACTTAGGTCCATTTGTGTTCACGCAATTATATGGCTTGGTGGCCCAAATGTGTGAGAATTAACAAATATTAGAATCAGAATAAGAAAATGTCTAGAACACACAATGAGAAAAAAAAGCATTAGAAAATTTGACACAGGATATATTGAAGGTAAGAGAAAGCATAGGAAAAGTATAAGTATCTTATGTTTGCTCAAATAGATGGCATAAGATGGTATAGTGGGGGTATCTTATCTATTCTTTTTCTAGTGAAGAGTAGTTGTATACTATTGCAGGTTAGTGGAATTTGGCCTTGTGGTAGATAGCCCACTATAAGTCATAAAATGATTATAAAATCAAGAAAAGCAATTTGAGTAGAAAAATAACATTTTTATATATACACATATCAATTAATATTTTTACAATTAAAGTAATACTTGAATATAGGTCCATTGGCTGATAAATAAAATTCGCATAGGCTTGCGAAATGGAAATTTAATATTTAATTAATTTTTATTTTTCATCCGGAACATCTGTAATATAACAATCTAGGCCCACCCGAGGAAGTGAGGAAGCGGGGGCGTTTTCCGGCCGTTGAAAGGAACGGATGGTTGTTTGACCTTATTTCCGGCAGTAGCGGAAATGGCTACAAGAGGCAGACAGAACAGGTGTCTCTGAGAATTACGTAGGCGTCGCGTGGGCGTCGCGTGATCAAGGCAAAGCCGGAAGAAACAAGTCCCGGTTTTGGAAGATATATAAAGACTGCGAAAACACGGATTCGCGAGTCAGAGAGACGAGTCTAGACAGAGGCAGACAGAGGAGCAACAGATACGACGACATCTCCCCCGTCACCCCGTCAACCCTTGGAAGCGCACTCTCACTCTCTGTTCACTAGGCTACACGGCCCATCGTTCATTAATAAAAGTATCACTGATATATTTTTATATATATGCGTGTTTGTTATTTGTCGCTATATAACACATCTGCGTGAATCCGGATGTGCAACAACGACTTTTGGTCATTTGCTTTCTGGTCATTATAGAGCAAACATCCGGTTCCTCGCTTTGCTCGGTCAGTATCACCACAATGGAATGTGAAGGATGATAAAAAGACAAAAGCTATTAAGAGCTACAAAGAATATGAAATTGTGGAGAGCCATGACCACCCATATCTTGAATGAACACTCTTATAAAAGATGAAGAAAGAGAAATATCCATGAAAATAAGTTCATAGTACTAAAAATAAAAACTAATTTGATAGTTATATATAAATGATAGCAAACAGTTAAAGCAAAAAATATTTGTGCTTCAAATTACTTGACATGAATACACAATAAAAGATTTATTTTATCCAGGAGCTATATACTGACATTAAAAAACTTATCCACAAGCAAAAACATCTTCATAATCCAATCTGGTAAAGGAGGTAGAATAGTTATAATGGTTACCAACATCTACATTGAAAAATTTGAATCCTTTTGAAGAACAACAGTTACATATAAAAAGCAACAAACAGACATTCAATATAGACAAACAAAAGTTTTAAAAAAATATATTAAAAAAATGAAAAAAATCCTGTGCTAGATTAATAGAATACCACTCCACTACACACAAACCTAACATGCCCATCAGACAAATTTATATATCCAGCAAGTTAAAGAAGGAAATAAAACCTTTATGTATAGAGCCATAGTGTGTGCGAATGTTCATGTGATTTGTTTGAAATTAACTAGTTAGTTTGCCATGAGGAAGAAATCTTTTGCAGTGGAAACAAATTTTGTGTTGCTAATCCATCTCAGTGCAGAACGTGAATGAGAATGTTTATCTGCCTTCTTTATAAAGTTCTGAATCCGAATGCCACCTAGCAGGTTTCCTGGCAGACAAGGTGGGCATAATCCCTACCGAACAAATAAAATTTGGGGAAATCTATGAAAAGAAAAATAGGAGGGGAAGACAGAAGATGAAAGAGATTGAAATAAAAAGAAAGTAATTAAAAGGAAAAGAAAATGAATAACAAAAAGGAATGGAAAATAAAAAAAGAAATTAAAAAATATTTTGGACCAAATCAATATGAATTAAATCAATACAGAGTAATGGAAATAGAGAAAAAGAATTGAATGAAATACAGGATTTTAAAAGAAGTTAAATAAATGCAAAAATATCCAAAAATATGAGCCCAATGTTGATATCAACAAGGTTCGGAATAATTTCTCTCCAATAAAATTCATAATAGTTGAAATCTATCATTTTTTTTTTGTTTCGCAGTCCTACTATCTGTAGTCATGTCTAACCATCTTTGTAGAGCTTTAGAACAAAAATATGAAAAATCAAGAAAATGGAAGGAAATGAACAAAGAATGATAGAACATTATAGTATCAAAAGATTGTTCAGAAAGTAATGTCGCATTTATAATAGAAAAACTCATTCAAATGTAGAAATATTTAAATTTATTTCTCAAGAACTGAATCATCATTATTAATAGCAGCAAAAGCCCAACATGAGATGAATTCTTTCATTTCTTATCAAGAAAATTTGGCATTATGAATAAAAATAATTCTAATAAGACAGACTTGATTTCTTTGCTAATTTTAAATATTCCTCCCAGATGAAACTCTCATTGACCTGATTAAATAGGAATTTTGAAGAGATAATTTTCTTCAATAAGAAAGTTTCAGTAAAGAAATATAACAACTTATAAATTTCTGGCTGCATTAAAATTTACACACTTTCTGTTGAATAACTTAAGTCAAATATTCACACATTGTTGGCAATAAAGCTCGAATGGGATTGTTTTACTTTATTATAGAAATTTCTAATAGATGCAAACTAACATATTGCAATGACTGTTTAATAAAGACTTTACATTAATGCAATCTAGACGAGATAGGATGTGTGTTATGGTGCAGTGGATATTGGCTCGAGACGAGAAATCAGGGAGCCGAGTTCGAATTCCACTTGAATTCATTGCATTCACTTACGCGCAAATACCCTTGAGAAAGGTATTAATTAGTTTTTCCTTCCAGTTATGGGTTAAATAACAGGACAGACTGGGTTCTATAGCCTTGGCTGGCAACAAGTCTATCGTAGAAAGCAATGGCAACCTACTGCGGGATAATTTTCTGCCCAGTCAGTCATGTCTCTTTCAAGACATGATTATCCAAGTGTGTTTCACATATGGCACTTAACTAACTGACTGAGACTAGATAAAAACTTTTCAATTATTGTATTTTGCATATTATTTTATCTCTAAAGTTTGCAAAATTACATTCTTTGTAACAAACTGCTTGCATTTTGTTAGCTGAGCTAAAATATTGTGGAAGGTCGAAGATTCGGCATTGTAAAAATATTTAACTCATCTTCAAAAGAAAAGAAAAGGAAAAAATTGAACAGATCCTGTGTAAATCCAAAATGTTTATATCCGAGAAACTGTTGATTCGTTGTACAAAAATTTTCTTTTCATCCCTTTTTTTTATAGCTTAGTTTCTTCTTATGAGAAAGTTTTAAAATGACAAGAAATAAACTTTACATCTGAAGATTTTTTTTAAAGACTCCTCCTACTAATTTGATTCAAATGTGCATTGTGGTGCAGTGGATATTGGATCGGAATGAGAAAACAGAGAGCCAAGTTCAAATTCCAGTTGAATTCATTGCATTCACTTACATACAAATACCCTTAGGAAATGCTTACGGCCATACCAAAGTTAAGCAACTTTGAGCCTTGTCAGTACTTAGATGGGTGACAGCTTGGGAATACCAGGTGCTGGAAGTGTTTAGTGATGGATGTGCATTGTAGTGCAGTAGATATCGACTCAGAAAGAGAAATCGTTGAGCCAAATTCAAATTCCAGTTGAATACCCTGCATAAATAAAAGCAGAAGGCAAGGATATGGGAGGGTTGATGATTGATGAGTGCAAGAATGAGAAAAATTTGAATGAACGAGAACCTTTTCATATATAACCGTCACAAATGTCCGTCCTAATATGGACATGTGGGCATCTACGGAGAATCAAATAAAAGAGAAAAAATTTTTTTTGAGGGGGTGATATTTTGATTGCCTACTATTGTACCATTTGGATATGACGAGCCACGTTAAGAACATCAAAGCGGTGAAATATGTATTATCCAAGGTAATAATCGAAAATCCTTTATAAAATATTACTCTGTTAAATTAAATAAATGAATTTAACATTGAGTTTTCTCGAGTTGGTCTCTTTTGGAATTTACCCAGATTACATACCAAATGTACTATGTTATATATATATATAGTGTATTGGTCTAATTTAATTATGACCAAAAACCAACTAATTATATACATGTATATATAAACAAGGAATTAATACCACAGAGCATCAATACTGTTTTAAATAAGCAGGAAGATATTTTTCCCCTTAACTTTTAGGGTCTTTTGGGCCAAGAGTTCTTCAGAAAATACTACTGGCAAAGATGACTGACATAACAAGACAAAAGACTAATCATAGAAACATACTAGAAGAGAAGAGCAAGGTTGGAACATGACTTTGCCAACAATACCTTCTGAAGAAGTGTCAACTAAAAGGATCCTAAAGGTTAAGGGAAAAATGTTTTCTTTTATTTGTAAAACAATATATATATATATATATATATATATAAGGTGGTCCAATAGTAGATGGACAGTAAATGATAACATTTAATTTGAGATTAATAATACTATTATTACATTGACAATTAGATTTTATTGTTTACAACAATGCAAAACACTTAGATTTTATCAATCTAGGTGCTCAAACAGTTTTCTATCACAATTTACACAGCTTTGAAATCTACTCCTAAGACTTTGACAAACATTTTTGCACAAGTCTCTTTGCACATTAATTTCTTGAAATGCATTGCTTATGTAATTTTTTCAAATAAAAAGTACTTGGTATAAAGAAACACCATTGTAATAACTGATGCACAAAACTATTACACTTACTATCCACCTACTTTTGGACCCCCTGTATATATATATATATATATATATATTCTAAACATATACAGTTAAATATAAGAGACAGTGAGTGTCTATTATGTTTAATCATGAGCTGTTCTAAACGTTGTATTTTGGCTTTAATTTCAATTGAAAATAAAGACAAAAATTCTCCAACATTTGGATAATTTTTTATTAATTTGGTTCTCAGCTTTCGGCTCACATGAGCCCTCTTCTTAGAGGTTATTACATGGTTCTGTTGTCATTTCATGCTATCACGTGGTGTGATGTCAAAGAACCACATTGAAAATTTGCAAACTGCATTTGTTATTTTTGGTAACTATTGCTGTTGCCTAGCAGAGTTTTATGTCAACACAAAATAATATCGTCAGTGATGGTGGATGTTATTGTGTTCCCATCTTAATAACCTCTCTGAAGATGGCTCACATGAGCCGAAAGCTTAGAACCAAATTAATAAAAAATTATCCAAATGTTGGAGAATTTTTGTCTTTATTTTAAACTGAAATTAAAGCCAAAATATGATGTTTAGAATGGCTCATGTTTAAACATAATAGACATTCATTGTCTCTTATATTTAACAGTATATGTTTAGAAAATTATTTGCTGCCTCGATACACTAAATATATGTGTTTGTATGTGTGTGTGTGTGTGCGTGCAGGTGTGTGTTTGTATTGATATTGTTTTCTTTCAGTGAATGTGTGAATGGTCTTGGAATACCATTCTGTGAATGTGTGAATGGTCTTGGAATACCATTCTGTGAATTTCATAAACCAGTGCTTAAGAATACAAAGTTGCCGATACAAATAGCAAAGGATACGAAAAACGTTAAAGTAAGGAAGTAATGAATGAAAAATAAGAATGGAAAAAAAGAAAATCTCTTGACCAGAAGCAATTTCACAAATTTTTGTTTTCTTTTGGGCTTTTGTTTGGTTGTCCTAAATTTACATGTAGAGTAAAGAAGTAGGTATGTGTACAACTCAAGAAAAAGAACAATGCCAAAAGAGAGAAAATTGTCTTTCTTTTTCAAAGATTCTGGTTGTGCAGAAGAATTGGGTTCCTTTTATGCCTGCTCTGTTTGCAAAGAAATTATTTGATGCTTCTTATTTTGTTTGATTCCTGAAGAATCTCTGCCTCTAATATCATTAAGCTCAAGGCTTATCTTTAAATTCATTCTATTTGCAAATCTCCATCTCTACACAGCTTTGTTCTTTTGATTTATTGTGATTCTTATTTCTCTCATTCCTATTTCAGATTCTTACATTTATCTAAACACAGGAATGTTTGTCTTTTACTTCAGTTTCTTTTCATTGTTTTAATCCTTGTCTTCTTTTTTCCTTAATTCTATTCTAATTCTCAAATTCTTGTTTCATTTCTTTTTTCTATCTATAATTCATGTTTTTTTCTGCCTCCATCCTCATTCTTAAGTTTCCAATTATTTTCTTCATTTTCATTCTATTTGGTTCTTCTCAACTTCTTTCTCATTTTCATTCATCTTTTTCTTTCTATAATTCATGTTTTTTTCTGCCTCCATCCTCATTCTTAAGTTTCCAATTATTTTCTTCATTTTCTTTCTATTTGGTTCTTCTCAACTTCTTTCTCATTTTCATTCATCTTTTTCTTTCTATAATTCATGTTTTTTTCTGCCTCCATCCTCATTCTTAAGTTTCCAATTATTTTCTTCATTTTCTTTCTATTTGGTTCTTCTCAACTTCTTTCTCATTTTCATTCATCTTTTTCTTTCTATAATTCATGTTTTTTTCTGCCTCCATCCTCATTCTTAAGTTTCCAATTATTTTCTTCATTTTCTTTCTATTTGGTTCTTCTCAACTTCTTTCTCATTTTCATTCATCTTTTTCTTTCTATAATTCATGTTTTTTTCTGCCTCCATCCTCATTCTTAAGTTTCCAATTATTTTCTTCATTTTCTTTCTATTTGGTTCTTCTCAACTTCTTTCTCATTTTCATTCATCTTTTTCTTTCTATAATTCATGTTTTTTTTCTGCGTCCATCCTCATTCTTAAGTTTCCAATTATTTTCTTCATTTTCATTCTATTTGGTTCTTCTCAACTTCTTTCTCATTTTCATTCATCTTTTTCTTTCTATAATTTCTGTTTTATTTTGTCTCCATCCTCATTCTTACATTTATAATTAATTTATCATTCTCAACTTCCTTTGTTTTAATTTTCGTTCCATAATTCTTTTTCATATTTTCATCTCTTCTTTTTCATCTTTCAAAAATACTTTTGTTCTTTAAGTTTTTACTCTATCTTATGTATTTCTTTATTCTAAACCTGTACAATTTACTCAGATAATTATCAAGCTTATCTCAATAAATCAAAATGGAGTGGAATAGCTTCCAAACCTGGTATGGTTTGTCTTGAAAAATCATCATTTAATATCCTTTTATCTAATTTTAAACATTGACACCTATTTCTGAAGGAAAAGACTCTACTATTTTTGCTACACAACAAAAATAATGGTTTACTTTGCTTGTGTAATCCAACACAAAGTTACATCAGTGGTGCACACAACGTTGATTGAACTGATGATATTTTTGGAATATTGAGCTAATTAGCAATTGCCTTGTGGTAGGTACTTGCCCTTGCATTTATCTTTACCTGAGGTTGTTTGCAAAAAATTCCTGCCTTTTCTTTTGGAGAGAGAATAAAAACCCATCCAAATGTAACAAACGTTAAACCAATTTATCAATAAGAAAATCATATTATTGGCAGTGACAAAAACTCACTGTGAGAGTAATTCTTTCATTCTTAGTTCAAAGAATTTGGGATTCTGGACAAAAACTTACATTATCTCAACGAGGTCATTCCAAAAAGGAGTACTGTTGTACTTTAGTTTGTTACTAAAAATCTTTTTCTTTATTCAATAAATTTTTCATTGGATTTTTAAAAACATTTTTTGAATGATATTGTAATATTTTTTTGGTTTTTAATCATATCACCCCAAGCAAGGCAGTAATGCCACTGATGTGCAAGGGGCTACGTAAGAGTGAAAAGATTGGAAAAGAGAAAGCCGGAAACCACATCCTAAACAGGGAACAAGGGATGAGCCTCTTTAATGTTTGCGAAAAAGATTTAAAAAATCTATATAAATGAACATTTGGCAAAATGAATAATGGTCCTGGGCATGACGGCAAACTACATCCAGCAGCAAGGCCTCTGATATACAGGTAGTGAGGAGCATAGAACCACCTCTTAATTGCTGTTATTCCCAGGTCCACCCTGACCTGGAGTGGTAGCACCTGTTAGGATCCTAGCTATGGGCAAATAGTTAATCCCCAAACTGCAGTCAAAACACTATGAAAGTATAAAAGTACACTTCTATAGAAATATATACATAAAAATAGACTTTTATAGAAAAATAAACATTTCTGAAGAAAAATTATTACCATAACACATTTTTGAAGGAAAAAAATATTCTTGGCAAAACATTTTTGAATACAAAATTAGAAAACATTTTCAGTTTTCTAAAATAAAAAAGAATAAAAACAAAAAATGTTCATTAAAATCTGACTAAATCAACTTTCTTACTATAACCAAACATTAAAATATAAAAAATAAAAAATGCCTTTAAATCCCACCCATTTGGCATTAAATAACCCACAGCGGTTGATATACTGTTAAACAAAACTCAAAATCAAAATGAACAAATTAGATTCTATTTGTACTTGGGTTATCATTGTAACATATTTTATTAAGTAATCAGTTTTAAACAAAATTATTCATTGAAAATTTTAGATAAAAATATGATATCCCAACTGAGTAGGTACCAACTTAAAACTTAATTAATTTATAATCTATTGAGAACAAATTAAATTACACAGCATTTAAAACATGTCAGATTATCAGTGTGCAAATTTTCAGTTTTTAAGCAACTACTCTTCAAGTAGCACAGTTCAAAATAGAGCAATTTTCTGGGAAATATTTATATGTATTTTATCTCTACTATTATGCCAGATATAAATAAAAAACATAATATTAAGTTGTCAATCTGTGTATTAGTCTAAGCAGAATAATCAGTCCGTCAGTTAAATGCCATACATGATACACACTTGTGCAATCATGTCTTGGCAGAATTTTTTCATGCAGTTGGTTGCCATTATCTTCTGCAGTAGGCTGGTTCTCAATCAAGGCTATAAAACCAAATCGTGTTCTGCTATTTAACCAATGGCTGGAGAGAGAAGCAATGGATTAATTTTTTTTTTTCAATCATCTCACCCCAAGCAAGGCATTCTACTGCCACTGTTGCGCAGGGGTTACATCGGGGAAAGTGATGAGAAAGAGGGATTAGTTATAGGAAATTTCAGGAGGAGGGTAATAGACAGATGAGAATACCGAGAATGGGGGTGGAGTAGATGGAAAAAGGAGCTTGAACGAATGGATGTGAGTTAGTGAGATAGGAGATGTCTATTGACCTTACATTTAAATTCCTGAAGATTGTAGCTGTCGGGGAAGCAAGTATGTGGGAGGGAATTCCACAGGTGGGAAGTGCGTGAAAAGAAGCTGTTAGAGTAGAAATTGCGGTTATACTTTATCGGTTTCACTGTAAAAGGGTGGGACCTAGATGCTGATCTAGTAGCTTGTGTAAATTCATACCTAGGGGGCACCAGTTATCTAAGTTCATCGAAGCAGAAGCCATGAAAGTATTTATAGAAGAAGCACAGGGAAGCCATGTCATGCCAGTGAGAGAGTGACTGCAGCCAAGTTGCTAAATTGGTATTGATCACATTATCTTAATATATTTTCTAAGGTTATTAAGATGGTAACACAATAACATCCACCATCACTGACAATTTTATTTTGTGTTGACATAAAACTTCGCTAGGCAACAGCAATAGTTACCAAAAATAATAAACGCAGTTCGCAAATTTGCAATGCAGTTCTATTACATCACAGCATGTGATAGCGTGAAATGACAACAAAACCATGTAATAACCTCTCTGAAGATGGCTCATGTGAGCCGAAAGCTTAGAACCAAATTAATAAAAAATTATCCAAATGTTGGAGAATTTTTGTCTTTATTTTCAATTGAAATTAAAGCCAAAATACAACGTTTAGAACAGCTCATGATTAAACATAATAGACACTCACTGTCTCTTATATTTAACAGTATATGTTTAGAAAAAAAAAAAAATATATATATATATATATATACAGGGGTCCAAAAGTAGGTGAATAGTAAGTGAAATAGATTTGTGTATCAGTTATTACAATGGTGTTTCTTTATACCAAGTACTTTTTATTTGAAAAAATTACATAAGCAATACATTTCAAGAAATTAATGTGCAAAGAGACTTGTGCAAAAATGTTTGTCAAAGTCTTAGGAGTAGATTTCAAAGCTGTGTAAATTGTGATAGAAAACAGTTTGAGCACCTAGATTGATAAAATTTAAGTGTTTTGCATTGTTGTAAACAATAAAATCTAATTGTCAATGTAATAATAGTATTATCAATCTCAAAATAAATGTTATCATTTGCTGTCCACCTACTATTGGACCACCTTATATATATATATATATATAGTTTTACAAATAAAAGACATTTTTCCCTTGGTTGACACTTCTTCAGAAGGTATTGTTTGCAAAGTCATGTTCCAACCTTGCTCTTCTCTTCTAGTATGTTTCTATGATTAGTCTTTTGTCTTGTTATGTCAGTCATCTTTGTCAGTAGTATTTTCTGAAGAACTGTTGGCCAAAAAGACTCTAAGAGTTAAGGGGAAAAATGTCTTCCTGCTTATTTAAAACAGTATTCATGCTCTGTGGTATCAATTCCTTGTTTATATATACATGTATATAATTAGTTGGTTTTTGGTCATAATTAAATTAGACCAATACACAATTGTATTAAAATGCGTTTAATACATTTATACATGTTATTGTAAATCCCCTGAAGATAACTAGGTTGCAGAAATGACTCATTTCCAAATAAAATATATATATATATATATATATATATATTGGAGGTGAGTTATTGTAACTGTATATATATTATTTACTTGATTCAGATGACTGTTGTTCTCATCTTTATCATCATATTCATGACATTCTTCAGATGATATAGGTAGGACTGAGATACCCAAAAATGACATTGCTTATTGCATTAAAATAATCGACTCCACTGGACTAAAAAGTTCAATTCAAAATTCTAACATATATCACGGGAAAAAGGTTGAAGTCTACAATGGCCAAAACATTGCGAATAGGACAATGAAGATGAGAACAACAGACCAAACAATGTAAATAGTGCAAATATATATTAACCAAGTGGTTATAACCTATGATTTCTGACCATGAGACCTGGGTTTAAATTTCAATATGGTTGATTTGGTCATTGAATCACTTCTTGCTGTTATTCATCTTGGAAGGCAATTCCAGGACGTGCCTTTTTGGAAAGTGTGTGAAAACCTTACCATGTATTGACTTGAGTCTTGTGAGTAATATTGAGTAAATGGAACCATTTGGAAGCATCAGTTCTGGATTGTCACATGATATATATATATATATATATACTAAAATTCTAATCTAGCTTTTTTTGTTTTTTTAATCAAGTAATATCATAGATAAGCATTTTTGATTGAAAGTACTGACCTTTATCAAGAAATTGATCATATCAGATTATGCACTTCCAGAAATTGGGATGAAGGATTTTTTTTAATTTTTTTTTTTATAAGCATTTCACCCCGATCAAGGTATGTCACTGCCACTACTGCGCAGGGGGCTACATAGAGTGGAGAAAGGATGATTAAATATATGAAATGTCAGAGGGTGGGTGATAGGCGGGTAAGGATACAGAGAATGGGGGTTGGGTAGATGAGAGTGTTCTGAGAATAACTGGGAATTAGTGTGATAGGAGGTGTCTATTGACCCTACATTTAAACACCTGGAGATTGTAGCTGTCGGGAAAGCAGACTTGTGGAAGGGAGTTCCCAAGGCGGGAAGCACGAGAAAAGAAGCTGTTGGAGTAGAATTTATGGTTACATCTTATTTGTTTAACTGTAAAAGGGTGGGACCTAGTTGCTAATTTAGTATCTCATGTAAATTCATGCTTAGGCGGCACCAGAGATCTAAGCTCATAGGAGCAGAAGCCATGAAAGTACTTGTAGAAGAGGCACAGGGAAGCCACATCACACTGGTGAGAGAGTGGTTGCAGCCAGTCTGCCAAGTCAGTATCAACCACGTTACAGATCCTCCTTTGTATTTTGTCAAGAAGCCCAAGGAGAGCAGATATGGCAGCAATATTTTATACATGGGCGGATGGTAGATTTATATATGTGCAAAATAGATTCAGGTGGGAAAAACTTCCGGGCCCTGCACAGAGAGCCGACTTTCATAGCAGCAGATTTGGCAATGGATTCGATATAGTCTTTCCACTTGAGGTCCACCGAAAGGGTAAGGCTAAGGAGGCGTAGTATTTTACTCTCTGGGAGGCTAGCCTGTCCCATGCTAATGGGAGGTAGATGCGATTGTCTATGGTGGTTAGTTGATAACAGCTTAATTTTAGAGGCATTGAAATTTACCAGCCATTTCCTACCCCAGGCCACTACGGATTGGAGGTCCCTTTCAAGTATGGCAGCGAGGTTCACCTTGTCGTCCACACCTGGTTTTTGATCGATGCGAGAATAGATTGTTGTGTCATCGGCATACATGCCAACTTGGGATCTAATGGTGTCAGGGAGATCATTAATGTAGATCAGAAAGAGCGTGGGACCTAGGATAGAACCTTGAGGGATGCCCGCATTCGTATGGTAGTTTTGGGAGGCATGCCCATTTAATACCACCTTCAATGTGTGGTTAGAGAGGAAAGACTGGATGAGGTCAAACAGATGTCCAGTTATCCCGTAGCTCTGCAGTTTGCACAAGAGGCCAGCATGCCAGACTTTGTCGAACTCTTTGGAGATATCCAGGGTAACGGTTCGAGCTTCACCATTCTTGTCAAGTGCCCGGTATATGTACTTGGTAATGGTCGTTAGCATATCAGCAGTAGACCTGGTGAAGCAAAACCCATACTGTTTGTCAGAGAGAAGCCTGTTGGCCGTGAGATGCTGAATCACCTCGGTGTTTATAATGGCTTCGAAAACTTTGCCAAAGATTGGAAGGAGACTAATAGGACGATAATTGGCGGGGTCTGAGGGTTCGCCAGAATTCTTAAATATAGGAACTATGCAGGAGGACTTCCAACAGGCAGGAAAGCAGGAAGCAGAGAGGCAGAGCTTCTAGAGTTTAGAGAGGACAGAGGAGAGTTCTGGGGCACATTTCTTCAGTACTATGACTGGGATTCTGCCACCGCCGCTCGCTTTGTGTGGGTCAAGTTGTGCAATTATCTTGGTGACCAGCAAGGGTGTAATGTGGACGTTATTTAGTTGAGCCTTAGTTCTGGGTGGGAAGTCTGGTGTCGAATTGGTTGAGAATCTATGGGCAAAGCATTCAGCCTTGTCCGCTGGGTAGATGAGAACTTCAAACTCATTGATTAGTGGGGGGTATTGAAGTCTTGTTCCTGCTGAGCACGCTTTTGCAGAGATGCCAGTAATCTTTGGAACCAAACTTAGAGGATGCTATGCGTTGCCTAATTCTGGTAGCAAATGCCCTCTTAGCTTTGTTCAGTACTTTTTTACACTTGTTCCGTGCTGAGGTGAAAAGGCGCCTGTTTTGGTTCGACGAGCAGCTTCGATAGAGCCGGAATAAATGGTTCCAGTGGGCAATGGTGGCCGAGCAAGCGGGTGAGAACCAGGGGGACGAATTTGGTTTTAGTTGGAATTTCCTGGCTGGGATAAAAGCATCGATGACAGCCTTAACCCAAGAGGAGACCTCGGAGGCACAGCCTTCGACAGGAAGATCGAAGACGTTGTTCCAGGGGACGTCGCAGAGGAAGTCTCTGAACGAGTCCCAGTCTGCTCTTTGGTAGCAGTGTGATATTCTGCTGGTCTGGTTTTCTTGGGTATAGTTAGTGCGGATTGAGATGTTGACGGAGACTACGGTGTGGTCAGAGTTTCCGAGGGGGCAGAGTTGCCTGGTATTGCAGGAGTCTGGGATGGAGGTAAAGCAAAGGTCGAGTAAAGAGTCCCTTCCGTTAGGGTTTTTAGAGAAACGTTTTGCTAAGCATAATCACATTATAAACCACATATTTATTATTCAGCAATCTAAATATGCACAGGATATAATCCAATACTTTTGTTTACTATACTGACAACCCCCCATTTCTTGATAATGACTGAAGATCTAATATATATACTAGGATGAAAATTATGAAAAAACTGTCCAATGTCTATGTTTTGTTCTGCTTTTACTCAAATGCTTTCAACTGTCAAGAACAAAAATTTAAACATACGTGAAGTGTTATAATAGAAGACTAAAAGTGCAACACAAAAATCTGAAGGCACATTGATATAGCCGAAGATGCATTCCAAAAGCTAAACAGAGAAACAGAAAAAGTTTGTTAGAAACAAAGAAAAGAGTTCTGTATTGTCACATGATATCTGTCCTCCAGTTTGGCAGTGAATGGTGAATAATTTCACCATAGATGAAAAAGAGGTTTGAAACAAGAAAAAATTGGTTTTACAGAATAATGCGGAGGATGCCACAGACTGAATATATCTGTAACAACAATTGTGGTGCAATGGATATTAATCCACCTCTTCTCCCTTAAGCTATGGGTTAAATAGCAGGACAGATTGAATTCTGTAGCCTTGGTTGGCAACCTGTCTACCACAGAAAGAAATGACAACTACTGCAGAAAAATCTTCTGCCTAGTCAGTCATGGATCAAGAGAGATATGGTCGTCCAAGCGTTTATTAGGTATGGCACTTAACTGACTGATACTTAATCTCAGTAAGAGAGAATTGAAATTTCTTGTGTACATAATGAGGAAAAATGCTTGTAAAATCTGATACTCACATGACTGAGAAAAACAATACATAACATAGTTAGTGTTGTAGAGCAGCTGGCACTCCTCTAGCACTCTTAAAGATGAAATGGTTTGTAGACTAAAATAGCTGTATAAATAAAGATTAATAGCAGTCAGGAGTCGGGGGTGTCATTGACGATTATTATCAGACTGTGCTCTCTGCAACTCTAACAGCTTAATCTCTCCTCTCTTTCTAATTATCGACGTTATGTTTTTATCTGTATTTGTCATGTTTGTACTTAATATCCATTAGCACAAATATTGTGCTGTAGATATATCAGCACACATCATCTGGTATCGTACTGCCACCTTAGCAGTACAACAGTTAGTGAGCTTGAGTAATTAGATAGTGGAACAGGCTTTAGAAGAAATAAAAAAACATAATTTATTAAGAGTTGCAAAGAACAGGAATATGTGGAGAGCCATGATCGCTTATGTTTTAAAGGGATACAGCACATAAAAAAGAAGACTTTCAACTGTGTCAGTGGGGATTAAGAATTGTATATTGTCAGTATGGTAGACAAGATTTTTGGCCATTTTTATAGGTGAAATTAGTTCAAGTAATATCATATGTAAGCATTTTTGTTTTTTTAATCATTTCACCCTAAGCAAAGTGAGACCACCACAAGGGATTACAGTGAGAAAAAAGATTAGGTACAAAGGGGTATTGAAGAAAAGATAAAAGATGAATGGGATTCAAGAAGATAAAAAATAGCAATCTAGCAGAGAAGCAAGTAAATGTAAGGGAGTTTCATAGACAGGAAGTCCAAAGAAACAGACTCTTGGAGTAGAAGTGGTGGTTACATTTGACTATTCCAATGGTAAAAGGGTGGGACCTAAATGTCAATCTAGTAGCATATTTAAATTCACATGGAGAGGTACAAGGGAAAAAAGCTCATTAGAGCAGTTGCCATGAAAATAATTCTAGAAAAGAAAGAGGGAAGCCAAATTCCAGTGGTGAGAATGTCCAAATACCAAGTTACATTGACCAATTACAAGGACCAATTACATTGCAGATAATTTTTTTGATTTTTTGAGAATCTCAAGATAAATAGCAGGAGCTCCTGACCAGATATGGCAACAGTATTCAATGTCCCAATGAATGGTAGATTTATAAATGTCTAAGATGAATTCTGACAAGAAAATCTTTTTAACTTAACATAGAGACCCAACCTTTTTCTAGTAGAGGCAGCTTTAGATCTGATATAAATTAAATGTAGTAAGAACACAATGGAAAAACTTGTATCAGAAACTTTCAATGATCATGCAATTATATATATGAGAATTATTTAAGCAATTTAAATAATTCATGACAATCTTGAGGATGTAAAATTAATTTTTGAGAATTCCAACAATAGTATGTTGTATTAATCCCACCTTTTTTTTCTTTTTATCTTTCCATATGTTGAATTTTGAATTTCTGTATTTTCTCTTTCTAACAATTTTTGAATTATTATCCATGACAAGTTTGCACGGTACTTTTGAACTTAAAAATTAAATCAATGTAAATTTTGCTTGATGAAGGTAATAGAAGTCCCTAGGCATGAATCAATATTCAATAAAAATAGATCATGATTTTTGTCTACAAATGTTATTGTGTTAATCATATTGTTCAGTAATTCTTAACTTCAAACTTAAAACAAATGAAAGTATTGATAAAACCAACATAAAGCCTGCCGAGTCACCAAAGACAAGAAAAAAAATTAGCATACAGAAAAAGAAAAACTCAAAGTCAGACACTTACTTAAAGAATACAAGACAGAAAAAATATGATGCACACACACACACACACACACACACACACACACACACATATATATATTTTAGTATTTTGATATATATATATATATATATCAAAATACTAAAATTCTAATCTAGTATTTTTTGTTTTTTTAATCACTTCACCCCAAGCAAGACAATACAGCCACTGGTGTGCAGGGGGATGAGAGGTTACAAGAGAGAAAAGTGAAAAGAATGAGGAACAGTATACAAGGAGTGTCATGGAAAGGATAAGAAAAAGATGTGAGTCAAAGGGATAAAAGATGGCTATTGATGTTGCATTTAAACTCTTAGACATTCTAGCTATCAGGGAAGCAAATGTACAGAAGGAAGTTTCAAAACTGGGTAGTGAGAAAAAAGAAACTCATAGAGTAGAAGAGGAGTTTTCATTTAACTGTTTTCACTGTAACAGGGTGGGACCTAGTTAACAGTCTAGTAGCACAAGTAAATTCATATAGCAGAGAGACCAGGGAGATAAGCTTATCAGAGCAGAACCTGTAAAAATTTGTAGAAAAGACAGATGTAAACCTCATCCCAATGGTGAGAAAGTGGGTAAAGTCAAGCTATTTAATTAATTATGATTGTATGTTCCTGGAATAAAACTTAAAGGTTACGTACTGGCACAACCACTTTAACAGCATATTGTACCTTGATCCCCTATCTTGATCCCCTATTTTGATCTCCTACCTTGATCCCCTAACGAGTACAGTGCCAGATTTTATTAAATTAGACGTGGGGTTCTTGAGCTAGGGCTGTTTTTTCTGTTTTTATGCCATTTTTAATAGGAAATTCAGTACTTATTTTAATACACATTCTTATATCAATCCACATATATAAACAAATACTTGTCTGTTATATTCCAACTATTATATGTGTGAAAAGTAATAAAAATTCATAATTATACCAACATAATTAAATAAATTTAAAATACATAACAACATATTCATCCAATTCATTACTCTACATGAGAACTTGGATATTTGGCAACTACTTGATAGGTGAAAAAGCTAGAAAGGTGTGTCATTGTAAAACATAATTTGTATGGCTAGAAAATTGTGAATAATAAAGTTATTTATAAATGGAACTTTTTGTGTGTGTGTCCGTTACCTATATGCTCCAAAACAGCTGAACCGATTTTCTTAAAAATTTACACAGTTGTACTATAAACATCTGCGAGTGTTCTTAGCTAGGTTTTGTGTCAAGGTACCCCCGATAAATATCGAAAATCGATAATCAAAAAAATCAGGTGATAGAAGGAGTGGTCCGATTTTAATCAAATTTGATACACTCACAGACAAAGATATAAAAAATGATATTCAGAAGTTTCAAGGTTGCAGTTCTTACAATAGTGCAGAAAATCAATAATATATATATATATATACATATATATATATAAGGCAAGATGTTTGTGTGTGTGTGTCTGTTTATCTGCCTGTATATCTGTATTTTTTCAGCCTTTTTATTTTACTTTTTGCTTCGGGTTTGGCTCTAAATAGATATAATTGTAGTTCTTAGTCTCAGCCATGATACCATTTACTCAGAGGACTTATTTAGCCTTCAAAATTCAGTTTACGACAAAAAAAACATATTTGATATCAATACCAGGAAATCAAAATTTGACTTACATTTATTCATTTTTCTTTCAGTCTACAGTTTCACTTTAACTGGAAACAACTATTGCTTTTTAGTCTTTTGTGCCAACGTCCAAAGAGTCTGAGCTCCAGGACCATGGATTAGTTTTAAAGCTTTCATTACACCCGAGCAATGCCGGGCTATACTGCTAGTGATAAATAAATCAATATATGCATGCTAGTTTGTCTCCATTACCAAATTTGTAAATAAATGTGAAAAAGAAACAAGTATGTATAGTAAAAAATAGAAGTATTAATTTTTAAAGAAAAGAAAGTTTGGGGATGAAAATATGTGCATAAAAAGGTATTATCCATACTTGGTTATTTTTGTTAAAACAGTACTCAACAGAATAGCGGCACTTCACCAAGCAACAAAGGAATATGATATTTAATGTACAGTGAGTACAAATATGGCACATGGCCAAAAGGAGCTGAAGGAAATGTGGTCTTCACCTGTCTTAAACTCAAAATTAACTTGCCACAATCACTGACCCTGTCATACCCAATGTATACTTACCATCTTTGCACCAAAACAGCACATGCTTACTTACCATTCTTACTAATATAGTAAGAATGATATACATTAATGATCTCCCTGATTCCATAAGAGCCCAAGTAGGTTTGTATGCCGATGGCACCACAATTTACTCTCGCCTCCTACAAAAATCTGGTGTAGGCGTCAAAGCTAACCTTGCAGCCGAGATTGAAAAAGACCTTCAATTCATATTGGACTGGGGTAAGAAATGGCTAGTAAATTTTAATGCTTCTAAAACGAAGCTACTGTCAATTAACCATCATCGACAATCTCACCTACCTCCCATTAGCATGGACCAGGCTTGCCTCCCAGAGAGTAAAACACTACGCCTCCTTGGTCTCACACTTTCAGCGAACCTCAAATGGAATGACTATATCGAATCCATTGCTAAATCCGCTGCTATGAAAGTCGGTTCTCTGTGTAGGGCCCGGAAGTTTTTTCCGTCTAAATCTATCCTGCACATATATAAATCTACCATCCGCCCGTGCATTGAATACTGCTGCCATATCTGGTCGGGTGCCCCTGCTGTTCTCCTCGGGCTTCTCGATAAGGTTCAGAGGCGGGTCTGTAATGTGTTAGATACCGACTTGGCAGACCACCTGCAGTCTCTCTCCCACCGGTGTGACGTGGCTTCCCTGTGTCTCTTCTATAAATACTTTCATGGTGCCCCCTAAATACGAATTTGCACGAGATACTAGATTAGCAACTAGATCCCACCCTTTTACAGTGAAACCAATAAAATGCAACCGCAACTTCTACTCCAACAGTTTCTTTCCTCGCAATTCCCTTCCACACGATTGCTTCCCTGACGGATACAATCTCCAGGAGTTTAAATGTAATGTCAATAGACACCTCCTAACACACTAACCTGCTCACATTCCTCCTGACATTTTCTATGTCTAACATTCATTCCTCCTGACATTCCCTATGTCTAACTACTCCTTTTCTTTACCTTTCCCTATGTAGCCCCATGTGCAATAGTGGCAGTGGAATGCCTTGCTTGGGGTGAGATGATTAAAAAAAAAAAAAAACTACATCCACCATAATACTTCAGAGGCTCTCTGAAGTCATAGCTAGTCCCTATATGTACTATTTCTCTGTGGAAGGTAGGGAATAACAACATTAAAAAAATTAAAAACCCCAATGAATATTTACAATGAAAAAGCAAGTATTATTTACAAGAAACAAAACAGTGTTAGTAATAAAAAAATCATACAATGTAGCAGAAACATCAGTTAATTAGACAAAATTAATGCAAGAATTCTAACAGTCATTCAAGCAAACACTCACTCATCCAAGCAGAGCAACAAAAATGAAAAACACACTTGAAACAAGAAAGGCATCCCTCATCTACCAGAGATCTGACATTTCTGATCATCTAAAAGAGGAGAGGAAGGGGACTTATACTAAAGAAAAAAGAGGCAAAGAAAGGAGATCAATGAACATTCATCCCCTGGCTGAGTTAAATTTGGCAGAAAAACAACGAAAAGAATATTTCCTGAGGAAAAATTTTAAGAAACTTAAATTCTGCCTAATGGTCAAATCCACTTTGGCAGGAATAGATAACTATTTAAACTGAGGAGTAGGAGTCTAATTTCTTAGCTAAGGATGGTGAGTTCAATCCTAGTTAGGACCACAAGAGTTAGCATTGTTAACAATTTCAATGACTACAAATCTTCCTAAGTAGACAATTATTGCTTTTTTCTTTATTATGAAATGACCTTCACCTTTGAAAATTATAATATAGTAAATACCAAAATTGGTATAAATTGTCACCATTTACTTGAATGGAAAGGACTTTTGCGTGATATTAGTTTACAATTCTATTATAAATAAAAATAAACTTTTTCCTCTAGGGGAATATTTGCATTAAATGGAA
Organism: Ascarosepion bandense; assembly: GCA_037127315.1. Taxonomy (NCBI): domain Eukaryota; kingdom Metazoa; phylum Mollusca; class Cephalopoda; order Sepiida; family Sepiidae; genus Ascarosepion; species Ascarosepion bandense. Next base: position 4,490,505 of record JBBBDQ010001439.1, on the reverse strand, counting down.
TTTTTAAATTAAAGCTAGGTTATATTCTTAGAACAATGATAGGCCTATGTTATTCTGATATTGTTAACTTAATGTTCATTCTGAAAGTCTGTTGTTTGATAATTAAACATCTATGATAGAAATTTCAGCTGAATTTCATTAAAAAAACCATATAAAGCAGCAATTTTTTTTCACAAATTCAGAAAATTTTTCCATTAATTTATTATTGAGCTTGATCTAAACAATATTGTCTCATGTGAGTAATAATAATGATTACAATAACTTTTATTGCAAAGAGACAATGAATGTCTACTATGTTTAATCATGAGCCGTTCTAAACATCATATTTTGACTTTAATTTCAGGTGAAAATAAAGACAAAAATTCTCCAACATTTGGATATTTTTTTATTAATTTTGTTCTAAGCTTTCAGCTTACAATGACCCATCTTCAGAGAAGTTACAGGGACATTAACACAAAAACATCTACCATCAAATATGATTTTATCTTCTGTTGACATAAAACTTTGCTAGGCAATGGTAATAGTTACCAAATAGCAGACGCAGTTTGTAAATTTGTAATGTGGTTCTATGACATCACACCGCATGAGAGCTCAAAATGTTAACAGAAACATATATTTAAATATATATATATATGTTTTTGTCTTTATTTTCACCTAAAATTAAAGACAAAATATGATGTTTATAATGACTCATGATTATATGTATATATATATATATATATATATATATATATATATAATTATTTTTTTAAAATAACTTAAATCCAAATGGAAAAGTAGGAAGGTAAATCCCAAAACCTGATCCTAATTAATATTAAAATTTTAATACTAACAAATGATACAGGAAGAGAGCTCAATATAATTAAGATTACAGAGCTAATATAAAATAAAATAAATTTTCAATGTTCAAAACTGTTGAATGATCATTTCAACATGAAATTTAAGTTTTAATGTTAGATGATATTTCATGTTAAAATGATCATTCAACAGTTTTAAACATTGAAAATTTATTTCATTTTATATATATATATATATATATATATATATATATATATATATATATATATATATATATATATTATATAAATATATGCTAATGAATAAGTTTTTTATTGTTTTATTGTAGTGATGTAAAAAGTATTTATTTTACATAACATAACAAATATTTATTTTTAAAAATACTTTTACTTTTCAATGCACTTGATGCAATGCTAAATATTAATCACATGGATAAAATATTATACAGTGAAAATTTAAAATTTCAGCTTATAACTAAGATCAAAGTGCAGATTTATTGATTCTCACCTGACACCCTCATACTGAGTGTACTAAATGCTTCTTTGCTTTTCAAATGTCAATACCCATTGAAAAAAATAAAATCCCTAAAATGTATTGATCCTGCAGTTTAAGGAGAGAAAACTGAAAGATCAAACATTCAATACATTTTTCACTCCATTCTACTTATTTGCTTTCTTGGGGCCAGTTACATGTTTTCATTATTTGAACTCCCAAATCAAACACTTTTATAGTTGCTTCTTAATAAGCCTCGAAAATAGATTCAATTTTTTTTCTATTGTTCATTTTCTGAAAAGTTTAAAATGGAAAAGTTCAGCACATTAATCCAAGTTAGTTAAAATATCAGACTTTTTTCAGATGAACAGGAACAAATTGCATTAAAATGTTGAAAGGAAGAAATAACAAAATAATAATATATTCAAGAAACAATAATTGACCTGTTTGTGAGAGATTCAGCATAACTTAAATGACAATATTTACAGTATTTCAACTTGTCAAAACGGATTTGGTCAATGAATGAATGATATGAGAGCTGCACAGAAATGAGAAGAATTGCTCCTTTCATCTGTTCATTCCTTAAAAGTTAGCATATCTCTGATATTTATTAAAAATTTTTCACAAGATTTCAAGGTCAAGAAGTCATTTTTAAATTACATATTCCCTGCATGAAAGTAACTAGCAGTAATTATCAAAAAGTAAAATCCCTATGTAGATAAGCAGTAATTAAGATTATAAACAGTGAAATTTGTACCAGTGAAAATTTCATCGTTTTTTATTTAACATTTCTAACAAATAATATTTAACAAATAACCTTATTGTGTGTTCCATGACTACTATAGCATGAGCTGAAAGGTAACAAATGAATGAACACTTCTTCTCAGAGATAATTTTATATACTATGATATACAAAGAATTATACATATATACAAGTGTCCACACATAGAGAGAAATATAATTCATATATATCTACTGCAAAGCAAAGTATAAAAAGGAACAAAAGGAAAGGTCCTACATATAGTTTGAAGTTACTTCTGGTTTGGGAAAGCCATCAATATAACTCGAGTTAAGAGACCAAATTTATCTATATCTCACTGGAATTGTTCTGTTTGTAAGTTGTTTGTCCTAGCGGGATGCAGCCATGTGCTGGCAAGCTGTTTGTCCTAGCGGGATGCAGCCATGTGCTGGCAAGCTGTTTGTCCTAGCGGGATGCAGCCATGTGCTGGTAAGCTGTTTGTCCTAGCGGGATGCAGCCATGTGCTGGTAAGCTGTTTGTCCTAGCGGGATGCAGCCATGTGCTGGCAAGCTGTATGTCCCAGCAAGATGCGGCAGGATTTATTTGGACATATCCCAGTGGGATAAGGCATCAATGTGCATGTAAGATGTTTGTCCCAGCAGGACTTAGCAGGATTTGTTTATATTCCTGCAAGCTGCTGGTGTATGTAGATTTAGCCTGCATTTACCTAGGCCAAAGTCCTAGGCAGAAGAAAACAACCTTCTCATATGCTTGCTGTTCACAAATTGTCTAATGACTAACACTTGAGTGGCTCTTGGGCCTTGTATTGGGGGAACATTACTATAAAAATATCTAAGAATAAAATGAAAAATTCTAACATTGATTACACAGGCTCTACAGTAACTCATATACTAATCAGCACAGTTTGTACATATATTAATGATCACATCTAAAATAGACAAAATTAAAATTAAAATTAAAATTAAAATTACATTTAATGATCACATCTAAAATAAAAAAACTGATAAAATAAAACTGATAAAATAAAAATTTTTAAAATTAAAATTACATTTAATGATCACATCTAAAATAGACAAAATTAAAATTAAAATTAAAATTAAAATTACATTTAATGATCACATCTAAAATAAAAAACTGATAAAATAAAACTGATAAAATAAAAATTTTTAAAATTAAAATTACATTTAATGATCACATCTAAAATAGACAAAATTAAAATTAAAATTAAAATTAAAATTACATTTAATGATCACATCTAAAATAAAAAACTGATAAAATAAAACTGATAAAATAAAAATTTTTAAAATTAAAATTACATTTAATGATCACATCTAAAATAGACAAAATTAAAATTAAAATTAAAATTAAAATTACATTTAATGATCACATCTAAAATAAAAAACTGATAAAATAAAACTGATAAAATAAAAATTTTTAAAATTAAAATTACATTTAATGATCACATCTAAAATAGACAAAATTAAAATTAAAATTAAAATTACATTTAATGATCACATCTAAAATAAAAAACTGATAAAATAAAACTGATAAAATAAAAATTTTCAAAATTAAAATTACATTTAATGATCACATCTAAAATAGACAAAATTAAAATTAAAATTAAAATTAAAATTAAAATTAAAGGCTCTACAGTAACTCATATACTAATCAGCACAGTTTGTACATATATTAATGATCACATCTAAAATAGACAAAATAGAAACATCAACATCTGAAAAATATCAGATGATGCTAAAATACAATACAGCACCCACTTCAAGGGAAGACTCAAAATTTCAGAAGGTATTATTATACAAAAGAAAACATCAACATTAAAGAGATATCTTTCCCCATAGAACAATGGTATCTTGAATTATGCCTAAAATATATAATATGAATACAAAATATTAGTAATACATATGATATTTGATTCATGCTTTTATAGTGTGGTTTTACTTGCTTAAGCCATTATATATGATGTCAGAATGAACAGTTACATTTTTCATCTCTGCAAATATACCGGAAATAACCAACGTAATCTTGTCTGCTACTGTCACTGTCAACATCCAGTTCTTGATAATGAGTGAGATGGTAAAAAATTATGAGGAAGATAGTAAAAAATTCTCAAACAAAACAAACATGAAATTCAGGCAGTTCATTCGAAATTTTGATATATGTGTGCATCTAAAAATTGGTAACAAACACTAACATTAAACTCGAGAATAAACTGGTGCAAGAAATAGCCTTTAAATTTTAATGTCTCTCTTATCAATCTGAATCATCCCACAACAAAGAAAAAGGCAAGAAAGGTGTTTAAATATTAAAAAAAAACATTTTATTTTTTCGTGTTTCTTATGTGCTTCTAAATTTATTTTATAGGCCACGAGTGTCAAAGTTCTCACAATCCTTGCTTGTAGTTGTTTGTTAAGATCAAAGGAAATATGATATTATTTGTGTGTATATGTGAGAATGAAGAGGCATGGGAGAAAGTGAAGAGGAAAATATAAGTGTCATGAAGCTTGGTGACAAAGATGGTGAATTACTAAGTAAATTTCTTTTAAACTGATGTATCATGAAAGTGTTGCTATATGTTGCAATTTGGCTCTACTTAATAGTTTTGTCCACTTAGAAACTTTACTTAAATAAACTTAAAAGGGATCATAAAGAATATCTTTTTTTTTTTTATTTATGGTGAGAAAAAAACCTGTTGGTTGAAAAAGTGTTGAATATTTCTAAGTATTAACCAGAAGAAATGTGCAATCCACTGACACAGAAATCATTTTTATATCATTTGATGTTTGACTGTGTTGGTGTTTATTTTGGTCTTTGCTCTCCACCTCCATGACACAGCTGCTGTTTTTTATTCAACTTGGAAAACCATTTTGCCTTCTATCAAAGGCTGATGCCAACTTCAGAGAGATAAAATCATTGCGCTTTTTTGATCTCACATTTTTCAGTCACATGAAGTGAAACGATTATATTGAATCAATTGCTAGGTCTGCTAAGAAAATTGGTTCACTCTGCCATGTGAGAAAATTTTTCTCACCAGAAGCTTACACTTTTATAAATCTACCATTTGTCAGTGCATTAAATATTGCTGTCATATCAAGTCTGGTGCTTATGCTATATATCTCAAGATTCTTGATGAAATCCAATGAAGAATCTGCAATGTTATCAGTCCTGACCTGACATCTTGACTTCAATTAATTGTCCAATGCCATGATGTCTTTTCAATAAATATTATCCTGGCAATCATCCTAATGAGCTTCTTTGGTGAATCGATAACAGGAATTTAGACTTAGTGAGATCTTGTTGTTTTACTGCTGAAATACCGAGATGTGTATTGTAATTTTTTACGTTATCTATATTGTTCGGACAGTTGTCTTAAATTTTTCTTGCCACATTCACAACATTTTGGCCATTGTAAACTCTGACCTTCTTCAGGTGATTGCAATTTTGACCTGAACCCTTTATTTCAATCACTGGGGTAAATTGATCTTGTTCCATGAGTCATGCCACTTCCAAATGTCATAATTATCTCCATATAACTCTAAATTTTTGTTCACTACTGCTGTATCCAAGTACTGAACTCACAATTCTTTGGGTCAAGTCACAGGATCAAATAAATATTTTGTCTACCAGACAATGTATCCATGAGGTAGTGTAGCTAAGTTGCGTCATTCATGCAACGTGGACATGATTAAACACCATTTAGAAACAATGTGCCAAGTGTGTTGAACCTCTGAATAAATATGCAGAATGGCATATACACTTGAGGCCTCTTTGTCACATCACCCTTAGTCATTCCCTTTGGTGGGAGTGAGAACTCTTCAGCAGGCATTTACATAATCTTTTGATGAGGCACTAGCAGACATCTGCTGTCATTTTGGACATCTCTACAAAATCTAATTACATAAACATAAAATTTTGGGTCTGACCAAGAACTGTTCGACGCAATCCTGTGTGTTTGTGCCTCTCTCTTTTTCTATCTCTATAATACAAATGTAAAAAGAATGAAGAATAAAATGGCAATGTTCAAAACATTAATTCAAAAGAGGGCTCAATATAAAAATAAATATTTATTATTTAACATTTACATTAGAACATGTAAATAACTACTACAAAATTGTACATTTTGTTTTGACATTGAAAAAACAATGTCTCATGATAAGACATTGTTTTTTCAATGTTGAAACAAAATGTACAATTTTGTAGTAGTTATTTTCATGTTTTAATGTAAAAGTTTAATATATATATATATCAGCATGCAGTGTGGGTATAGAAGAATCCAAAGGAGTATCCTGTACATACAGTGGTAGGATAATTCTCTAAGAGAGCTCTAAACATATATGCATATGAATACATCAAGTGCCTTAAGAAGGTAGTGCTGCCCTTGGTCAAGAGCATGGCTGCTGGAAGACCTTATGTCTAGAAACAGGACTCCGCACCATACCCCACAAGCAGGAGAACCCAGTCATGGCTGTCAGACATTTTCAACCACATCACCCCTTACATCTGACCATCTAACTCCCCAGAATGCAACATCCTGGATTATTATATGGAGTGCAATTGAGCAAGAGATCAACAGAACTTCTCATAACATGAGAACTGAACTGATAAATTTTAATGACTATATCTAAAACAGTAAATATTTTTCTTATATTTTAATATATTGTAGAACAATTCTGTTGTTAAGATAAGCACTCAGTTGTAGAACAATCTGAGAAACATAATCAATCCACCTTGAGAAAGAGAGTTATTTATGGTGCCCTGAAACATCTCATTGTGCTCAAGTGAGACAGTCTATTGCTTGGGCTGTGATTGGCTGCTGGTTAATATATTGTCGAACAATTCTGTTGTTAAGATAAACACTCAGTTGTAGAACAATCTGAGACCATAATCAATCCACCTTGAGAAAGAGAGCTAGTTATGGTGCCCTTGAGCATCTCATTGTGCTCAAGTGAGACAGTCCATTGCTTGGGCTGTGATTGGCTGCTGGTAAATGAGTGGAAGCATTTCTGTATAAATACTAGCTTGATTCCAGTTATAGTTTGCAGGGTTTGTATTGAAGCAGTCGTCTTAGGATGACTGCTCTATAACTCTATAACACTGTCAGCTCTCTGCCTCCGAGCAGAGAGCACAAACCCAGTCGTGGTTCCGCCGATGGGTAGAACCACGACTCGGTAAAAATAGACAGACATATTTTTGGCCCGGCTATATGGCCGGGAATACCCACATTAAAATGACCATGTGTCACATCCGGCCTTGCGTGGGAAGGCTAGTAAATACAGCAGGGTTTGTATTGAGTTACAACATGCTTTATTTTTGTTTGCCAGCTGGATGCTAGCTGGGACTCTTACACTGGTAAATGTTGTTATTCTATTGTTATTCTACATATATGTTATCAAAATTTTTAAATAAAGGTGAATATTTGAAAATATTTAACATATATTAGTTATATTTACATTAAAAAAAGGCCATGTAGATTACAATGCAACCTTTCTATGAGTCAGCCACAAATACCCATTTTGACATCCTCAAACTAAGAGTGCAATCTAACCACTAGTATATACAGTACTTCATGACAAGCTACCATTTTTGTCAAGCCATCTTTACAAGAATCAGATCAGGATAAAAATGTATTGAATATGAATGCTAGCTTTTTAACACCTCAGTAGTTTTCTGAAAATCATATCAGTATCTGAAATGAGAACTTCCAACTATGAAAAGATAGTGCTTAAGCGGATAGCCTCCAGATTAAAAGATAAAAGTCTAAAGCCAGAAGCTAAAATAACAGATTAACGAAAAGAAGCAGAGACACTTATTTCTTATTTCAACCAAAATAAAAAAAAGATGAATATCTAATGACATTCACAAAATTGTTTTCTTGTAAAATGCCTAACTCCTTCTATTCTTTATCTTTACAAGAGTATGTATTTAACCAAAAATGGATTATTGTTGTCAAACCTGGGATGGAGCTGCACAATCTTTATATTTCAACCTTGATAGAGTTCAATTTCTTTCTCACAGTTTTGTGAGGGATGACATTCCAACCTGCTACCTCTTCCTCACAAACATAATATTACATGCTTATTGCTACTTTATTACTATTGCCATGGCAACTGTTCTGAAGAACTCCCTTCTTACTTCTACCAGTTCAGGCCTTTACAACTCAAACATACAATAGTATGACTAGGTATGAAGAGGGTGGCACTTTTTGAGGGCAGAAATTTATATATAGTTATCATGAAACATGAACTAACTAATAACAGTTCATTTTAAATATTGTTTATGCATGTCACGTAAGTTATTCTATTATTATTTACAAAGCTTGTGATAATTTTGAAGCTATGTATACATATATAAATAAACACACAATGATCTTCATTATAGAGAGGATATATATATATAACTATATATATATTCTTCAATACTCAACAACATAATCATTGCAAAAAATAAATAAAATAAGACACTGCTAAATACCAAACACATGGCAAGTTTCCATAACTGGTAGTAGTGTTTAATAACTGGTATTAAAAAGAATGAAAAATATATATATATATATATATAGTCATCCACAGACAGATCCGTTTTGCTGTGTGGGTGCTCAGTAGAAGAAGGCATACTTTTTAGTGTATATATTATCATTATACATGCCCAATAGCTGAGAGTGTTCCAATTCATTGCTGAATGAATGATGCGTAAATGGTAGAGTGTATATATATATATATATATATATATATATATATATATATATATATGTTGATTGTTTAATTACTTAGTTTTTGGTTATAATAAGATTAGACCAGTGCACATTTATATTAAAAAGTGTTCAATACAATTATATTGTAGAACTTTTGTATATTTTCCATTTGTAAATGAGTTATTACATGACCTAGGTTTCTACCATGAGTGGTGTCTTCAGGTGATTTGCTATAACTGATTTCTCCATTTACTGTTTTTTTAAAAATGCTTACGTAATGGTGGGGTTTTTTGAATGATCATGGGGCAGGGAATTTTTGAACGCGCAATTTTTAAAATTACAAAAAATTATAACATTTTCATCCATGGTTGTATGAACCTAATAGGTATTATTTAGTATGGTTACACTTTTTTTTTTTTTTTTTTTTTTAAATCATATCACCCTGAGCAAGGTGGTAATGCCACTGATGCGCAGGGGGCTACATAAGAGTGAAGAGATTGGAAAAGAGAAAAACGGAAACCGCATCCTAAACAGGAAACAAGGGATGAGCCTCTTCACCTGTTCAATAGAGGTGGGGCGACTTAATTAATAATTTCTGTTCTTTCATTCAATATATATATATATATATATATATACACAAATAAATACACAACAGTCTTTATTATAATAATATAATAATAAGATGAAAAATTTGTTAGTGTCTAATCACTGGTTTTGGCAAACAGACTTAAACTACTTATTAACATTAAATAGGACAGTGTTTTCTCTTTACAGTAGAATCACTAATGCACTCATGTGTAGTACAATGACTTCTGATGGTAAAGTCAGAGTTTTTCAAGAGGAAATGAAGTGACCATATAAATAAGCACAAGTTTATTGATTCTTCTGGTCAGAATCTTACCAGCAATGATACGAAACCAAAAATATATAGATTCAATGTAAAAATAAAAGTATCCCAAAATAATATCATATAATCATGGATCAGGGTCATACTACAAAGTTGTATTGAAAAGTTCTCAGTCCAACTGAGAAGAGATTTTTAAAGAATTGGTTTTCGATTATTTGTTCATATTTTTAGGAAATAGGTCAAGCTAAGAACTTTTCTGCATTAAAATATATTTACACATGGATTTTCATTCTTCTTTTATATTCTTTCTCTTCGGGAAGCAGTTGATGATGGCTCACCACAAGTTCCTATTCTTATAAGTGTTTACCACCTTACTCTCTATTTCCTGTCCTGCCATTCATTTACACAAATTCATTAAGTAGGGGGTTTATCATGTTGAATACACTGGTTCTCGCTTGATCACCGAAGTTAAGCAATGTTGAGCCTGGTCAGTACTTAGATAGGTGACCACTTGGGAATACCAGGTGCTGTAAGTGTATAGTGACAGATATGCGTTGTGGTGCAGTGGATATCAGCTTAGAAAGAGAAATCGGTGAGCCAAGTTCAAGTTCCAGTTGAATACCCTGCATTCACTTAAGCAATTGTACCCTTGAGAAAGGTATTAATCCATCCCTTCCCTCCAGTTATGGGTTAAATAACAAGGGTAAAACTTGGAGACACTGCACTTAAAAACAAATCCCAATGAATCTTGATACTCAAAAAGAAAAAATGTATTACTGACACAAAACTTATATAAAAAACAACAATAAATTGTTGAAAGAAAAAGGTATAACCAGCAATAAATAAATAAATAAAATTTAGTTGGCAATAAATGACCCGCCGAGGTTGATTTGCCATGAAAACCAACCAACAATCATTAAGTAGGTTACTCACTGTTTCCCTCTGCTCCTCTTACTTTCAATGTTCTGTGGGTGTCAGTTTCTCTAAGTCTTCTTTCTTCTAACTCATTCCAGAAGTTTCAACGATCTCTTTCTGCATTTAATTATGTGTTCTTATTGTTAACATTTTCTATAAAGTTACTAGTTGCTCATATATTTTAACCACAGTTAAGCATCCTTCTATATGAATCCACCTCTTCTCTCCCAGCTATGGGTTAATAAGTTCAACTTTTATTAATAAATCACTGTTATCTTCAAAAAACATTGTTATAATTGTAATGAAAGAGAAAAATGCCTACCCTGAAAAAGAGTTTGTGCTTTGTTCATGGTCTGCTGAAGAAAAATAACAGGAAATTTTTAATACACAAAAGATTGCCATAAGTACCAAAGAAGCTATGTCAATGTTCTTTCCACACTGTCTGTTATGGTTAATCAAAAAAATCACTCAGTGAATAAAGGCTATTGTTTTCCTTACTGGAGGGTGGGGTAAAAAGACTTTTTGAGCTTTAAGGGAGAAAGCACAAATTTTGAGTTTGATAAGCTATGTTGCTAGGAGAAAGTTGGATTCTTGACCCTGTTTAAATTAATAATTAATTACCTGCTGGACTGTTCACACTAGATCTGCAATTGAACTTAGCATTGACACACAGATCTATTTTTGTTAAGTTCTACTGATCCCATTAGTTGATACCCAATTACAACAATCTAATAACACTTTCTAGCATTAATCAACCTTCAATAGGTTGATAAGCAATAAAAAACAAGCCAATCCATCTTAGCAATCTTATATAGATCCACCTCTTTCATTTTTTTACACATATAGAATTGTGACACAGTGCAGGGCACTATTATGATGACATTATGATGATATACAAACTTTTCTAATTATTTACAAGATAATGAATTGGGAACCATTTCTCAGAATCAACAAGCACATTTCTGACATTTTGACCTCAGAGGAGAGTAATTTGTAAAAAGGTAGATGTGAATGAATGTAATAAGACAAGTACATTCAACTCATGAAAAATGATTTCCTAAAAGCTCAGAAAAGATTCCAGTATTTTTTCTACTGGCTGAGTCACTAGTTAACAAGCCACACAATGAAAAGGCACTCATAAAAATTATTCTCACATAGAAAGAAAGAAACAAGAAATGGGAAAGAGAGAGAGAGAGAAATGAGATAAAAAGAAAGAGTGTAGCAAGAGAGATAAAACAAATGAAAAGAAAGAATTATATCACTAAATTTTGCTTGTAAAATCTGAGACCAATTACCCATAGTCTCTTTGTCTTTTTTCTTTTTTTTTTTTTTAATAATCTTTTCAATTTTATTTTTGTTGGTCTTTTAATGCTAATTTTGATCTTTTCTTTCATAATTAATGAACAAAATCAATGCTAATTAGGAATCATCCATTACTATCTCATGCTGATCTTTATTCAATAGAGATTAATTCTTTGGACATTCATCATTCCATATGCTTTGTTTTACCATTTGTATTTTCTTTCACTGTTTCTTTTATTTATGAGTTCCATTCAGCTGGCAGACTATAGCCTTTGGGCCAATTCTGTCCCACTATATTATTTCATCTGGCCTGCAAACCATATAAAATATGCTATTATTCTTAAATAATAATTTCCATATTATTTTTTAGTATTATGATGAATAAAACTAAAATAGAGTCTTTGTATATGTGTCATTAAGGGCCTCTCATCAGAACTATAATTAAAAGTTATAAACCTGGCATCCAATCACATATCAAAAGACAATTATAGAATGAATTTTAACTGAATTATACAAATGCTCTTCAGATTAATAATATTCACTATTTTAATGTTTTTTCTTAATCAAATTTTTTAGCATAATATTTTTATGTTGGGAGACATTTTCAGAGATCAAACATGTTGGATCTACATATCGGTTCATCTTGACTTATCCACATTTACAGCAAATTTTAAAAATAGGGAAAATAAGTTTTCATTGGTCACATTGATTCTTCATCTTTTAACCCTCTTTCTACAAGAACTCTAGGAAAGCATAATCTTTTTCTTAATGGAAAATATTATTTGGTACTGTGGTGATACCGATTGAACAAAAGCGATGGACCGGATGTTCGCACTCTCATGGCCAAAAAGCAAATGACCAAAAGTCATTGGTGCACAGCCAGATTCGCGCAGATGATCCAGTTGAAAAATAAAAATTAATTAAATATTAAATTTTCAGTTCGTGAGCCTACATGAACTTTATTTATTGGCCAATGGGAAACCCAGAATCAAATATGGATGTGAATTCCCAAATGATCTGCTGCGATCCAAAAAGTCAAAATAAAAAGCCAATACAGAAAGCATCACCAGACAGACAAACCGACCGAGAGAGAGGAGTGTAATTAATAGCCCCTTGACCGACGTCAAGTGGCTTACTATCCTAGCCTCTCTTCCCTCTCCTCTTATCTTTCACTGTCTCAAAACTACTAAGGAGTGAATACATCAAAACATTCTTTCCTTACTACACTCCCAGATTCCTAAGCATTAATTCTCTTTTCAGCATTTTATTGCCATGAACATTTTAACATTCATCTGTTGGACCTATACTTCAAGTATTACTTTAATTGTAAAAACCTCAATTGATATAGGTATATATAAAATGCGTTGTGGTGCAGTGGATATCGGCTCAGAACGAGAAATCGGGGAGCCAAGTTCAAATTCCAGTTGAATCCATTGTATTCACTTACGCGCAAATACCCTTGGGAAAGGTATTAATCTATCTATTCCTTCCAGTTATGGGTTAAATAACAGGACAGATTGGGTTCTATAGTCTTGGTCGGCAACCAGTCTACCACAGAAAGCAATGGCAACCTACTGCGGGATAATCTTCTGCCCTGTCAGTCATATCTCTTTCGAGACATGATCGCCCAAGTGTGTATCACATATGGCACTTAACTGACTGACTGATATATAAAATGTTATTTTCAACTTAATTTGCTTTTCTTGATTTATAATCATTTTATGACTTACAACAAGGCCAAATTCCGTAAATCTTCAGCAATACACAACTACATTTCACTAGAACGGACTCTCCACTATAAACTGGAAAAGAATGGATAACCCGCTATAGTACATTGAGCATAATATACCCATTTTTGTTGTTATCACAGTGATTTTAACCATTGTGCCGGTGAAGGTTTGTACTTGACATTGTGCCACTAACAGAAGTCGAATGTTGGTGGACCACAATAAGCAGAAATTATAGTGTGGGAGATTTATTTCATGTTGGTTGGTTGATTTTGTTTAGCAGATTATCTACCTCTATGGGTCATTTAATGTCCGAATCTAAATATATCAAACGCAGTGGCATGCCTTCAACTACAGATAAAATATATTGATGGTCATTTTTCTATAAATGTGTATTTTTATACTTTTATATTTTGTTTTTGTTTAAGGGTTTCCTGTTTTCTCCTAGCTAAGAGTTTAACAGATGGGAAATACCTTGGGCCAGAATGGACCTGAGAACAACAACATTTACGAGGTGGTTACATGCTCCTCAGAACCTCCAAACTCTGAATCTTGCCACTGGATGTAGTTTATTGTCATAACCAGGACTAGCAGGAAAGTGAAATTAGTGATTAAAGTTTGAATTGCAATCAATTCAACTTTGTTCAGTTCCATCTAATGCCCTTGAAAAAGATATATTTTCCTCCAGCTATGGGCCAAATAGCTGGATTATCTTGCCTTAGTAGCTAGTTGAGAAAAAAGAAAACTCTGAATTGTCACATACAGATTTTCCTTTCCTGAACTTGTTCAATATAATTGTTTGAAGATAGAGTTCATGATTGTTAGCAAAATGGGCAGCCCATCATGCAAATTACAAATTGGAGATACCAAAATTAAAAAAGTACAAATATTAAAATAAATATCAGTGAAGTATTTTAACAAAGAACAAAAAGTACAACACTACTTCTAAAACACATTGGGATGGTAAAAGGAACCTTCCAAAAAGCTAAGTAAAGTATTAAGAAATAGAAAAATTTCATTAGAAACAAAGAAAAGAGTACTGAACTGTCACATAATATCAGTTGTTCTATATCGCATTGAATACGAGACAATCACTTTACAAGGGATGAATAAACTTGAAGCAGCAGAAATGTGGTTTTACGGAAGTATGTTGAGAATACCATGGACCTAAACATGTGAGCAATGACAAAGAATAGAAACAAAAATATCAAATACTTAACATCTGTAAAAGAGAGTAAGAAATTTCCAGAGCAGATAATGAGGAAAAAGGGTTAGGAAAATTTTATACACTTATGGCAGATTGAAAGAAAGAGAAAACCAGTATATAACTTATCCAGTGAGCTTGAGTAAATGATTAGAAGAGAAAGGTTTAATGGAGCAATGAGACAAAATTTCTTCTTCTTCTTCTTCTATGTGCCCTGTCCCTTCAGGACGTAGGCGATCATGGTTCTCCACGTCTCCCTATCCCTTGTGGCTCCTAGTATGTTTGCTCCTGTTACTCCTGGCAACCCCCATTCCGTCATCCACCTGATCAGGCCCTGCAAATATGTTATCCGCTGCCTTCCTCTGTCTCTCTTTCCTTCTATCTGGCCTGTCAGTATCAGGTTCTCCAAGCCCTCCTTCCTCAGTGCATGTCCCAGGAACTTCAGTTGTCTCTTCCTGATGCTCAGTATTTCCTTTTTGTTGCCATTCTTTCCAACACCTCATCGTTGCTTGCATGCTCAGTCTACGATATCCGCAGCATCCTTCTGTAGAACCACATTTCTGCTGCTTCCAGTTTTGTCCTCATTTTTGATGATAAGAGCTACGAAAGATAGGTAGTTGTGGAGAGTCATGACTGCCTATATCCTGAAGGAATAAAGCACATTGAAAAAGAATAAAAATTTGTCACTAATTCATTGTTACTATTAGTTTAATCCTGCTACAACAGACTTTTTTATAAAATTTTATTTTAATCAGTTTAGCTTCTTCTCTGTTACAGGTGTGCAAGAAAATTTTTAAAATAAATAAAAAATTGGAGTAGACAGATTGCATAAAAGATTAAAATTGCTTTTATATATTTAATTTCTTTTACTAATATTAAATTCTTTAACTTGTGAGTACAAAGCAGAAGTTCTTAATTAGTAAGAATAAAGAAATGCAAGTATTCCTTCAGTTGAAGAAGAAAATAGACAAAGTCTAAATAAATTTCAATGCAATTCTAAAGTAAATCTATAAAGTCAGATTTTCAAATTTAAAAGAATTATTTTATCTTTGAAAATTTTAATTGAACAATTTTATTGTCAGTTCCTTTATAACAGGGGTTGGCAACCATTTGAAGGGAGCGAGCCAGATAACTAAACAGTGTTTCAGAGGAGGGCCATGATATCAGATGTGCTATAATAAATTGTCTTGACCTCAGACTGCTCTGTTCAGAAGGCTGCCTTGGTCTGGATCTTTAAAGAAAAAAAAACAACAAAGTTAATGTTATATTATTTAAAGAAGGATCCTCATTTTACTGCAAGAATAAAAGGATAACGACACAATCAACAAAAAATGGTAATTCCTTAATATGGTTAATTTGGCAGGCCAGACAAAAATCATTAATGGGCCAGATGAGGTTTCCAAACCCTGTTTTATGAGAAAATGTTGTGTGAGCCTGATAATTTTCTGGTCTAAAATGTTATGTAACAGCTGGAAGATTAATCCATTCTCACAATAAAAGCAATATTTTTGTACTGATATTCAAATTTAGTAAGTCAACATTTATGGGGAACTATTTCTCACCCAATACAAGACCCAAGAGCCACTCAAGTTAGGGGGTTGCTGAATAAGGTTGATATAAGGGTATACAGTGATGTAGCAAAAGGTGTATATTATGAGAGTATGTAGAATAGATAACAGTTGACCCTCAACCTGAAGAGGTTAAAATTGTAGGGATTAAGAAAGCCTCCACGTTGGAGTCTGTTCTACAAAGTAGCAGTTCTGAGTTGAACTTCATCTTTACTAATGGAATATCAAGGAGATGAGGAAGTGTGAACCAGTGTATATGGCCTGGCAGGTCCTAGCTATGGTGTTTGGAACTGGTTAAAACAGGAGATATAGTTCACTAGAATATTTGCCATGAAAATAATGATAGAGCTTTGAGAGAATAGTCTGAAGAAGATAAAATAAAATTAATAAATGGAACAATAATAATAATTAAAAAGAAAATAGAAAAAAAAAAAATTTTCCCATGAATCCAGTCATAAAAGAACTAGAAATTGTATTAATCCACTTGGCTTCAGCAAATGCAATGTCAATTCCCATCTCTTATCCACTTGATCCCAGTCCTTTCTACATCATCCCGTGTATCTTCTTTTCCGTTCTCTCTACCTTCACAACTGTCTCCACACTTGTGTTCCCACCCTTCTCTTGTCCTTTCTCTGACACCCCCCTGTAACTGGTTTGTCTTTCTCTTCACTCTCCTCCTGCCTAAACTTTTACCCTCTTATGCAGCCCCCTGCACATCAGTGGCAGTACAGCTTTGCTTGGGGCGAAAAAAATAAATTAAATGCTCATAAGGTGGTGCTGTTTAGATCTATAAAAAGACAAAACATTTCCTTCCTTCCTCACTTTCTTTCTCCCTCTTGCTCCAAGATGTAGCAAATGTGAAAAAAAAAAACATCCCCCTGGACAAATTCATTCCCACATTATAACACATGACATTCACAGTTGTCTTTGAAAACCATTACCTATTAAATAAATCAACCTTTCTTTTGGTTGTTCCAACTCAACACAAGGCTGGCTTGGGCTCAACTATTATATATATCCAACAATGAAATAAGTACTAACTTTCTTTTGGCTGTGCCAACTCTGTGCAAGGCTGACTTGAACTTGACCATTACTTACCTTTACTTATCCTAACTTCTGGACAAAAAAAAAATAGACATACCCAAGAGATATTGAGAACTTTGTTTTTCTACAGTCACCATAATAAGAAAGTAAACAATCCATCCACCCAACACCCACGTACAACATGCAAACATTAAATACTATAATAGCAATATTCCATCTGAAAGAAAAGGATTTATTGAGTGAAGAATAATTTATTACCCATAAACTCTTTAGTACTACTGTCAAACTCAAAAGTAAATAGCAACTACATAAATTTGTTTGTACTTCTGAGATGAGGTAGTATTTATACTGTTATACTGCTGTCTGAATTTTTATTGCCATTTTTTCAACATTTCAGTCATACGCTTTGGTCTTCTTCAGATGCTAGAAATGAGAATGATATATCCCAGTCATTGAAATGAACAGTTCAGTTTAAAATTCCTAGCTCCTGAAGAATACCAGAGCATACAACAATCAAAATGTCCAAACTTGGAAATGAAGATGAAGAAAACAGTTCAAACAGTGTAAATAATATACCTGTGGAACTCGCTCCCATATTCTTGCTTTCCTGACGGCTACAACCTCCAGAAATTTAAATGCAAAGTCAATAATCATCAACTAAACACTGGACTCTCGCTCTCTCCCCACCCCCGTATAACCTTCCCTTTCTCTCCACCTATGTATCTGGCATCGCACCTGCTTTCTCAGCTTTCTATTGTTCCTTTCTAACTAGTTTGTACTCCTCACTCTTTTCTAATTAATCTTTTTACATTTATGTAGCCCCCTGCACATCAGTGGTGTTTCCGCCTTGCTCAGGGTGAAATGATTAAAAAAAAAAATGTAAATGTTTCAAAGGCAAGTATCCATACAAAAAGAGTATCAACATAGTTATCAAAGCAGCAGACTCCAGGAAATGTGCTGATATAGTAGAAAACAACTCAGATTTGAACAGAAAACCCTTCAAAATGAACCCCTAAAAAGATATGTAAATTCTTTTTACAATGGTATTTACTTGTGTATAAGAAATGGGAGCCACTCAAGGTAGAGGGTTACAGATTAAGTTGCATAGTTTATGTGGATATGTGGGGAATATATCACTTGCTCAGAGAAGCAATTCATAGGAAGAAACTGCTTGAGTGGAACTTATGTCTCACCAGCAAGATAAAAAAAGAAAGAAGGTGGATTGCTACAATGGATGTCACAAGGTGGGTTCTAGTTATGAAGAGAAGAAATGATGGAAACTGAACACTTCTTATCAAAAATAGCAGTAGAGCAGCAAGAGTCTTGCAGTGTTTTCTCTGTGAGAAAGGGATTTTAGGGTGGAAAACAATTTGTTACGCACAAGTACAAGGAGAATCTTTTGGACTCTATCAAGATTGGAAAGTGAAGCATATATACACTACCGGCTATAATTATTAGGTCACCCCAGTGTTTTATATGCTATGACTGCTTTTATTCCAATTCCAGATCATAGATTCTGTTTTGGAAAAGTGTATCTTAAACCTTATTCCTTGAAAGACTTGGTAGAGGATCTTGGTTTTCTGTTCAAGATCATTTATATTCCTACTGTGTATACCTATGTCATCAGCATAGCTGCCTTTATCATCAGTACATTGGCCTTGGAAGGAAAAGCAGGATTATTGTTTTCTATTGTTAGTTTCACTACAGTTACACTACTGGCCATAATTATTAGGCCACCCCAATGTTTTGAAAAAATGATGTATTTCATACTATTTTTTAGTATTTATTGCTAAGTGAATAATTGTAAATGAAGATAGAATGGTTCTTTTGTTAATACTGCACAATAACATGTGCATCAAATGAATTTATAAACATTTAATAATTACCTATATTGCAGTTTAATCAATGAAAGAATGAAGGAAATTTAGGGTGATTCAGACGAGTTTATCTTTGCTTCCTTGTCTTATAAAATTTTGGAAAGTAATAATAACAAAAGAGCTTTTCTGTTTTCATTTAGAATTATCCACTATGGCAATAAATACTAAAAACAGTATAAAATACATCATTTCTTTTTAAAAACTTGGGTAGCTTAATAATTATGGCTGGTAGTGTATATGTAGCAGCAGGATTCCATTTTCAGCCTCATATGGCTCTTTTAATGGTAGAGCATAGCAAGAGGAATCAAGTAGTTACTGGAGCAATACAGGAAACCAACAAGTTTTCTTGCATCTTTAGTGATTGATCATGAGTACAAGTTTCACTTGAAATGTGGCCTGAGTTTAAGTCCCATTACCTGTTCAGTTCAAAGGCACAGTTTATGAGAATATGTGGAGAAGATAATGGTTGACTTGAACAAGTTAAAATTGTAGTGATCAGAGAAGCATTCTCTTGAGGGTTTATTATACAAAGTAGTATAGTGGGTTGCTTATCTATTCTTTTCCGTTAGTAGCGGAAAGCCCGTTCTAGTGAAGGGTATTAGTATACGGTTGCAGGTTAATGGAATTTGGCCTTGTTATAGATAGCCCACCATAAGTCGTAAAATGATTACAAATTAAGAAAAGCAATTTCAGTATAAAAATAACATTTTATGTATACACATATCAATGTTTTTACAATTGAAGTATAGGTCCAACGGACATTAAAATGTTCATGGCAATAACATGCTGAAAGAGAATTAATGCTTAGGAATTTGGGAGCATGTAAGTAAGGAATGTTTTTGATGTATTTGCTCCTTAGGTCAGTAAGTAGTTTTTGAGGCAGGGAAGAAGGAAAGAGGTAAGGGAGGCAAGCGTAGTAAGCCACTTGACTTTGGACAAGGAAGATACTAATTACTCTCTTCTCCTCGAGTCAGTCTGCCTGGCAATGCTTTCTGTATCTGCTTTTTATATCTTCTTTTTGGATAACAGCAGCTCCTTTGGGATTTCACACTTGTATTTGGTTCTGGGCTTCCCATTGGCTGATAAATAAAATTCGCGTAGGTTCGCAAACTGAAAATTTAATACTTAATTAATTTTTAGTTTTTAACTGGAACATCTGTGTGGAGCTGGCGGTGCAGCAACAACTTTTGGTCATTTGCTTTTTGGTCGTGAGAGTGCAAACATCTGGTACATTGCTTTTGCTCGGTATCACCACAGTAGCAGTTTGTGGAAAGAATCTTTTCAAATGAAACTTACATCTCACTAATGAAATACAATGGTCTACTACAATGTGAATGGCATGGGAGTCTTAACCATGAAGATTAGAACTGATAAACCTAAGAAATGTAGTTCATTTGAACACTTTTCATGTAAATAAAAGATAGAATAGCAAGATGCTTACAACGTTGAATCTGTGGGAAAAGGGTTGAGGGAGATTTCTTACCCACAAGGTTGCATAGATGAAATTTCTCACCCAAAAGTTGTGTTTGGTCTGTCAAGACAGGAAAGTAAAGACTAGGCAGCTCCTGCCCATATATAGCAGCAGGACTCTACTTTTAGCCTCACCTGGCTCTTGTAATGGTAGGTCATAGCAGGTGGAGTCAAGTACTTACTAAAACAGTACAAAGAACCAATATTTCAGGTCATGATTTTCAATAACTGCTTGTGATAGAGAAAAAATTCAGGGTTTGCTTGGTGATGACAGAACATTAATAGTTTGAACTTAGTGGCATTGAATGTAACCAGTTAGTTATTTTTCCTTTTCCACTGTCAGCAGAAATTGATTTTCAGCCTCATCTGGCTCTTGTAATGGTAGAGAAGGAGTTCAACAGAGAATCTGTAATGTGATAGATCTCGACATGGCAGCTTGGATACAGTCACTTTTTCACCGGCGCAATGAACTTCTACTGTGGTGATACCGAGCAAAAGCAATGGACCGGATGTTCGCACTCTCACGACCAAAAAGCAAATGACCAAAAGTCATCGCTGCACCGCCGGCTCCGCACAGATGTTCCGGTTGAAAACTGAAAATTAATTAAGTCTCTTCTACAAATACTTTCACGGCCTCTGCTCCGATGAACTTAGTTCACTGGTGCCCCCTATATATAAATTTACTCAAGCCACAAGATTAGCAACTAGGTCCCACCTTTTTCTGTGAAACCAATAAATGTGGCTTCCCTGTGTCTCTTCTACAAATACTTTCACGGCTTCTGCTCTGATGAACTTAGCTCACTGGTGCCCCCTATATATAAATTTACTCAAGCCACAAGATTAGCAACTAGGTCCCACCTTTTACTGTGAAACGAATAAATTGTAAATGCAAATTCTACTCCATCAGCTTCTTTTCTTGCACTTCCTGCCTGTGGAATTCCCTTCCACTTGTTTTCCTGACAGCTATAATCTCCAACAATTTAAATGTAAAGTCAATAGTCATCTCCTATCTCACTAACCTGTATATTCTCTCTCATGCTCCTTTTTCCGTCCACTCCACCCTCATCAGTACTCTCATCCTTCTCTTATTCACTTCCTGACACCCCTGTCACTCTTTCTCATAACTTTTCTCTTATGTAACCCCTTGCAACACAGGGACAGTAAAATGCCTTGCTCTGGGCGATATGATTATAAAAACGAAAAAGTACTTACTGGAGTAGTACAGAAAACCAACAAGTTTTCTAACATCTTTAGTGATGAATCTATAGTGGGCTGTCTTGTCTATTCTTTTTCTAGTTGTAATGGGATTCCGTTATAGTGAAGGGTAATTGTATACCATTGCAGGTTAAAAGAATTTGGCCTTGTGGTAGATAGCCCACTATAAGTCATAAAATGATTATAAAATCAAGAAAAGCAATTTGAGTATAAAAATAACATTTTTATATATACACATATCAATTAATGTTTTTACAATTAAAATAATTTGAACTATAGGTTCAACGGAGGTTAAAATGTTCATGGAAAATAATAAGCTGAAAGAGAATTAATGCTTAGGAATGTGGGGAGCAGAGGTATGTGAGGAATGTCTTTGAAGTAGTTGCTCCTTAGGTCAGTAAGTAGATTTGAGACAGGGAAAAGGAAAGAGAGGTGAAGGGAGGCAAACATAGAAGCCGCTTGACTTGGTCAAGGGAGGTACTAATCACGCTCTTCTGTCTGTCGGTCTGTCTCCTTCGGTCTGTCTGCTGGGTGCTTTCTGTCTCGCCTTTTTATATCTGCTTTTTGGATCAAAAGCAGTTCGTTTGAGATTTCACATTTGAAATTGATTCTGGGCTTCCCATTGGCTGGTAAACAAAATTCACGTAGGTTCGCGAAATGGAAATTTGATATTTGATTAATTTTTATTTTTCAACTGGAACATCTGCGCAAACCCGGATGCGCAACGACGACTTCTGGTCATTTGCCTTCTTGTCGTGAGAAAGCAAACATCCGGTCCATCGCTTTTGTTCAGTCAGTATCATCACAAATCTTATGTACAAGTTATACTTGAGGTATGGCCTGAGTTTAAGTCCCAATAGGTATTCAATGCATTCCCTGAGGGAACATCTGTTAATCATGATTGGTGATAGTTTGGTGTTTGTTTGGCAATGATGGAATGTCACTTGTTTGGTTTTCAGGGTATTGAATGTGACCAGTCAGTTTTTCTTTCACTGAGTTGTTAAAGCTAGGTCAGAGCAGGTCATATTAACTGAAATCAAAAATAACAGTTTCTTTATAAAAGTGAGATAAATTAAATTACTTCAAATAAAACGTCACACCAACATCTGAATATATTAGGTTCAGTCATAAGTAGTTTCAATTTTGTGTAAATAGTGGTATTGACTAATATATCATAGCTTACACATGACAATGTTCAAAAGACAGTGATGTGACAAAGTTAAATCTCACGAACTGAACTGACACCAAAACTGATCTCCTTGGAAGAAAGGTGATATGCATGAATATTTAACAGTGATACCATCAATAATATCATTGTTAGTCTGGAGAAGTTCTTTCTAGTGAGGAAACATATCATTTAAGAGATTTTTCTATGCTAGCATTACTCACATATAGAAGGAAATTACTGGAAAGTAATTGACACTCACATAAAGCGAGCTGAATATAAAATGCTCCTCTTACCAATAACAATTCCACCGAACTTCTCTACGGCATATGACTTCATTGAACTTTGTCCTTTTGAATTTATATTTTAATTGTTGTAATCAGGAGAGAATGTGCACCATTTCGGGGCCTTCCTCTCAACGGTTTCACTTGCACACTGCTACCACTCACTGATGTGAGGCCCCATTATAACAAAATACATGTGTAGTTATACTGGTTCAAATGTCTAACAGCGAAATTACTTTACGAAAAACGAGAAACGGCAAACCTTCCGTTCCGAGAATGCAACGTGAATCTCATTACGCACTCACGATCAATCATGTCATGCCGTCATGTTCACTGAAACACTCCACGGAATATTTCTTTTCTTCCATATCCACATAGAACTATTTTCAGTGATTTCTATTAGGCGTTTCATACTTTTGGTCCTATTACACCCTTTGATTCCAATTTGACCCAGAAATTGGTACAGAGTGGCTGCAACGAAACCCCTTGCTCCAATTTCCACTGCTCTAACACTTACATTATACCCCTCCTTTATTAGCTCTGATTTTAGATTTTCGTATTTATTAGTTTTATAATCATGGCTTTGTTCCATCCTGATTTCATATGGTACTGTTAATTCAACCAGGATGATTTTGTAATTCACCCTTGATAGAAGAACAATATCTGGTCGCAGACCTTTACTTGATATTATTTTGGGGTAATCATTATGCCAACCAGGAAGGTCTGCAGTTACCTCCCAAATGCCACCAGAACTAAGGAGATTTTTTCCAGGTATAGCTTGATATTTGCTTGTTTGCTTAGAAGCGCCATACCTTTTGGCCTCTTCAACAAATTCCTGGGTTGAATTAGATGACTCAGCCTTCATATATTTCTTTATAATTCTGACCAACTCATCCAAAACACTATTATACCTCCATGTATATCTTCCATTGCCAAGGGCTGTTTTACAGGAACTAAGAACATGTTCTAATGTTTGTGGATTTTCCTTGCACAGGGGACAAGTTGGATCACTCTCTTTCTTCCACTTAACAAGAGTGTTCTTAGATAGTAGCAGGTCATATGTGGAACGTATTAAAAAACTCAACCTGAGTGGGGCCATCTGCCAAATGTCCTTCCAAGTAACAGATTTCTGCAGAGCCTCCTCCCAGTTTGTCCATTGGCCTTGTTGGGATTGTTGAACTTCTTTTACGAGTCTTTTATTATCTTCTTCATTCCTTACATTTTGGATGACCATGTCTCGGCGATCTTTACCAGACGTTTTTGACCACCATTGTCTTTCATTGAGTCCTAACCCTTTTTCTTGCTTGAGTATATCCGATGACTTCTTTGAAAGCTAGATTGTCTTTAGCACTTGTTATTGTCTCTCTGACCTTCCACTTTCTGCCTGTTTTTAATGTAGGATTTAATACTGTTATTGCTGTATCCTTGGAGTCATCCAACATCATTTGAAGTCTAATTTTTCCAGATTTATACTCCTCCACAATCGATTTAAGCAGTAACTTTAACTTCGCTTGTCTGCAGTACAATGCAATATCAGACAAACCTGGAGGCAAACCCAACCATTTTCAGATATATTTGTTTACTTTTCTTTCCATGGACTCAATTTTACTCATTCCAAATTTGTATACAATTAGGAGCCATAGTAGCATTGGAATGAGTACATGCTCTAAGCACCATACCTTGTATTTTCCTTTTAGAGGACAACGATCTATCTTATGGAGATCTTCTTGCAATGATCTGGATGTTTCTTTTACTTGGTTGGTATCTTTTAACGATTGATCGTACCACCAACCTAAACTTTTCACTGCTTTTTCTGATACAGTGGGGGTTCTTTGACCACCTACTGCAAAATCCATGTTTTTATTCAATTTTCCTTTGCTAAGAGAAAGACTTCTGGACTTGTTTGGTTTAAATTTCATTCTACACCAACTTATTAGATCGTCTATCAAACTTAATATCTTGTGAGTTGAATCTACTTTGGATGAGAGGATTGTAGTGTCATCCATGAACGCCTTCACTGGTGGCATTTGACACTGTCCACCAAGTTCAACAACATCGGCCTTGTTTCTCGTTTTGAGAATCAGCTGCATTGCTAGAACGAAAAGTATTGGTGACACTGTACATCCCATTGCAATTCCAACCTCAAGTCTATTCCACTTAGTCGTAAAGTCTTTTGTAGTGAAACGTATGAGGAAACCATCAAAATAAGTTCCTATCATCTTAGATATTTCCTCAGGAATATGGTACATTTGTAATGATAAATGTATCATTTGGTGAGGTACTGATCCGTAGGCATAAGCTAAGTCCAACCAAATGACATCCAAATCTTTTCTTTTACTCTTTGCTTTTTGAATGGCCTCCCAGATCATGTTTCCATGCTCAAAGCAACCAGCTATTCCTGGAACACCACCCTTCTGTATTGAGGTATCGATATACTCGTTATCAAGAAGGTATTTGGTCAACCTCGATGCCAAAACTGCGAAAAATATCTTTCCTTCTACATTGAGAAGCGAAATTGGCTGAAATTGACTGATGTCCTTGGAATTCTTTTCTTTGGGTATGTACACCCCATCAGCTATATGGTAATTTTTCCATGCTAACTTTAAGTTAGTATGTAACCATTTAAGAAGTGTAGGACATTTTTTGTATAGAAGGAATGGTATTCCGTTAGGGCCAGGTGTAGATTTATTCCTGCTTTTGTTGATTATGTGCTTTATTTCTTCACGTGTGGGTGGTTTCATGTCGAACTTCGATTTAGAAACAGCTGGGAAAAATAAATTGTTATTAGGATCTAGAGGAATATGTCGTTTAGGATCAGAGTACATATCTCTTAAATGTTCCTCTAGAATACTTTTCTCTATTTTAAGCACACCTGATCTTGGTTTATCAAATATGTTCCTTGCATATTTGTAAGGTTCCTGGAAGAAACACTCTTGATCTTTCCTCCGTTTCACTCGTCTCTTCCTTAGATTTTCCGCTCTGCTAAGAGCGTTACGTTTCTCTTTAAGGTCCTGCCAGATTTTAAGCAAACCTTCTTTCTCGTCAAAATTTGCGTTTCAGATTTCTTTTTTTATTTCTCAAATCCTGCATTAACCTTTGACGTCTGTTCTTTTTGGGTGGTGGCTTATCATTTTCCTCTTTCACGCCGTAGACTTCCTTACAAACCCTGTAGATTATTTTACTACTTTTGTTTAAACGTTCTTGATAATTCTTTCTTCCCAGTTCTTTACATAATGTTTTGCTAATGTGTTGTCTAGCATACACCACGCTTCCGAGTCGGACGCTGGTGGAAATTTGATTCTTGGCAGTTTGAGTTGCATCCCATCCTTTAATTCAACAGCTTGGATATCCTCAGCACTGTGGTATGCATCCTGGCCTTGGTTTTCCGACGTCTTATCTGCATTGACAGAGCGCTGCTCCTGAACCATATTCAGGGAAGCACAACCCATTTTTGTAAGGTGAATCTTTGCTCCCTTTTGGGACCTGAATTTCCGACCACAAACACATGGGAAGTCCGTACACTTTTCTAAATTCATAGATTGTTTTTCGGTCCGGGATCGTTGCCAATTAATCTGTTTGGATCCATCATCCTCCCTCCCTATGATATATACCAGCTGCCCAGAAGTGAACTGTATCAAAAGATAATAAATATTGGCCAGAAAATAATTGGCTGTGCACAACCCTACTTGAGGGACACTCCTACTTTTTGTTGGGGGAGAACAGAAAGCATAAAGAAAGAGAGCATGGATCTTCGGGTAAGACTTGTTTGAACTGTTACCTTCAGGACAACATTTTAGTTCTATTAGTTCAAAGGGCAAAGTGCTTGATGGACAGCTTTTATGCTGAAGCTATGCATAAAATTGACACTGCGACATACCAACAATTTTCAATGTATTTTAAACTTTATTGTTTTCTTGATTCAGTAGTACTTTTTCTTTTATATATGTTCATGTATTGGTACACCAGAGGCAGCTGATCAATTTCTCTGTGTATTGCACAGTGGAAAAAAGAATAAATGAATTTAGCTTTTATATCATATCGTCACAATTTTCATCATCATCATTATCATCAGTACTATAATTGGATGTGGTCATCATGCCACTGCACAGCTAATCACCTGATTAATTTCCTCCATATATCTTGGTCAAAATCCTGACTGGTATCATTTATTTATAGGATGTCTTGCCCATATAGACTTAGCAGATCCCATCCCTCTTCTGATGAAACTACAATCAATGTCCTTTATTTTGAAGGCTCACCTTGATCATGGCTGTTGATTCGATTAAGACAGTCCACTATCCACTGTCATTTCTGACAGCAGGGGTATATATATATATACACACGAAAAATCTAAAGTGAGCCAAAACCTACCACGGTTTCACACTACAGATCATCAGGGAAAAGAGCCTTTTCCCTGACGATCCGTAGTGTGAAACCGCGGTAGGTTTTGGCTCACTTTAGATTTTTCGTGTGTTTTTGCTCTACTTTTGTATTTTAGTACTTTTGTATCGAGCACTTTTTCTTGTGTTTGCTTCCATTTGGGTTTTTTTTCTTTACTGCAGAATATTGAATGTTTTGTTCTAGTTCCGCTGGTTTCTTTTTTTTTCTCCCCATTTATCCGACGACTTAGTACGCCGGATTGTAACGGATTTAGGTTCTGTTTCTTAATGGTTTTTTCGAGAGTTTATATTGGCATAAATTTACGGAGTGCATTCTTACAGAGTCTAAGTAGTTATTATTATCATTATATATATATATATATATATATAGTTTAGTTGTTGGACATTCACCATCCACTGGTTATGGGGGCTTCCTAGACTTCAGTCTAGGACCCATAACCAGGAATGTTGTATTCTAGTGGGTTATCCGTTCTAGTGAAATGTAGTTGTATGTTGAAACAGATAAACTGAATTTGGTCTTGTTAGTAGATAGCCCACTATAAATTATAAAAGGGGTTATAAAACAAGAAAATCAAATTGAGTATAGAAATAACATTTTATATATACACATATATCAATTACGTTTTTCTTTTACAAATCAAAGTCATGTCTTTTGGATGAGTTCAAAGGACGTTAAAATGTTCATAGTAGTAAATGCTGAAAAGAGAGTTTGTGTGTATGTATATGTAGGAGCATTTGTCCATTAGGAATGTCTTTGATGTCTCCATCCGTTGGTCAGGTAAGTAGCTCAGGTGACAGCAAAGAAGAAGGTGAGAGGGAAAGGCGAGGCGTGCATAGTGGATCGCTTGACAAGGTCAAGGGATGTGCTAATTATGCTCGTCTTTCTCCACTCTCGCGATGCTTTCTTCTGTGTCGGCTTTTTATTTAGTCTTTGTGGGTCGCAGAAGGTCATTTGGGAATTCACACTCGTATTTAATTTTTGGCTTCCCATTGGATGATAAATAATTGATACTTAATTTTTGGTTTTCTGCTGGAACATATACGTGGAACCGGGTGCACAAAGACCCCATTATGCTAGATGACCTTTGACCCTACAAGAAGGTTCATCTACTCCTTAATATGAATTTTTAAAAAATCCCGGTAGAGAAACTAGTTTAGACAGCAGATAAAACTGGGTTAAATTTGTAAAAATTTCAATAAATTGAAATTTCAAACTTTGTCACAATTATTGAAAGTTTATTTTTCTATGTTCCCTGATTAATTACCAGTTCTACTATGCATTCCTTATCCACTGGCTTCCAATTGAGTTGTACTTAAAATTGGAATTACATTGAACGAACATTTTTCTGACATATTCAGATTTTGATTAAATCCAGATAAATTCTCAATCTGAATCAGAACTAATTTACTTGAAACTAACTTCCAATCTGAAATCTAAAAAACATGAACAACACTGATTAAAGATTCTTGTGCACCAAAAGGCTTCCACATATACAGGTATAAGAATCTGCTTGAACTTCCAGTATGATTAGGATTACCTCCCTTGCATTCAAAATCTAAGTTATTTTTGTCAGGCACTCCTCAATTTCAAAGAACTTTCTTTATTCTCTTCCTCAGAAGAATATCCACATAATCACGATTCATAGCAATGATGAGACTATGAATAGACAAAAAAAAAAAAAATACTATGAATAATAACCAAAAATTTACATAAGCCTTCACCAGGGATATTATGCTTTTAGACGGAGAAGATTGCTTAAGTCCTCAATGTATGTGCCCTTCACAAAACAAGTAGAGACCAAAAAAGAAATTGATATTAAGACTGGTAGAGACAAAACAACTTTTTATTGATGGATATAAAATGAAAGTTGTCTTTGATGTTAAAGACAAATGATTAAAATATCTATAAATAAGCCCACTAAATTGCAAGTAAAAAGAAGAATTAAAAATTAAAAAACCTGGGTTGAGTATATCCCCAAATAGAAACAAAGGGGAAAAAGTTTGTATTTTTTAAATGGATTCACGAAATTTTTTTAATCATCCATTTTCTATGCTAGAAAATCCTTGAAGCAATTTATACACTTTGTAGCATATTTGAAATTCTATTGAGGTTGTCTTTTTTTTTTCATAATACATTATTTCTTTATATATTAAACAGAAATTTTATTCCCACAGTTTTGGCAAAGACTCAAATTATGAATTGCTTATATTGCCATAAGAAGAAACAGAAAAAGTTTTTAAATTAGAAGGTGTAAAAGATGCCTTTCCTTTCATTCAGAAACTGTTGAAATGAACTAAAAAAGCTACAGTTTGATCAATATGATATAAATCTTATTTTGACATACTCACATATATATATATATATATATATATATATATGATAGAATCAAGTAAAGAACAGGTAGGAAAAGTATCTTTAATCAAACGTTTCACTTTATTTTCTTCAGAGATTTGTTAATAAGTTTTGTTTTTTAACTTTCGAAAAAACAAAGAGACAGTATATTGGAATGTTGATTGGGACTTGATTTCATTGGTCAGATACATTTCACATTTAATGAAGCAATAGATGATCATTTTTAAATCTAGGAAACCCATGCTTGTTTGGTACAAATGTGTACCACATGTAATAAAAAGCAATAGATGTTTATTTTAAATGTAAGTGTGTATAAATGTCTGTTTAGATGTATGTGTGCAAAATAATCCATGTATCAAGTGTATTTAAACAATGGATAATTTTTTGAATTACATGTATGAAAAGTTCATGGGTGGTTTAATGTATGAATGTATGTGTCTATATGTCAGTAATTTTAGTATGCATGATAAAAACAAAATACATTTCCATTCAAAGTTATAGGAAAATAATGTACACACACACACACACACACACATGTGTGTGTGTGTAGTGTTATATTGAATTGTAATGATGTCTAGTAGCAAAATTGCTGTTTTATAAACAGTTTACTGATATTTTAGGAGAGCAAGTTTTTGTCATAAAGTACTTGATACAGAGATAAAGTGTTAATAGAATTAATATGGAAAAGTTTGACACTTAGCTTAACAGTTTTATTTCATCATGCTGACTTCAAGGTTTTGTGAATGCATTGTTGTGATATTTTCATTCTTCAGGGTTTTCGTTTTTCTGCTTTTTGTTTCCTGTTTGAGCACTCGGGAAGAATGGTAGATTTTGAAAAAACAGTAGCTACTCTAGAATCTACGCATCACTTGTTCAGTAATGAATTAGAGCACTCTGGCTACTGGCGTATAATATACACTAAAAGTCTGCCTCCTTCTACCAAACGCCCATAGCTCAGAGGTAGAATTGCCGACTGATGCCAATTCAGTCAGGTTTCAATCCTGGGTAAAAAGCAATTGAATATCTAACCGTAAGCTGTGATACAGCGAAACAGATCTGTCTGTAGATGACTATATATATATATATAAAGAGAGAGAGGTTGATCTCTACAAATCATATGGTAAGTATTAACAAACCTAATCTTGAAAATATCAATAGAAAGATTTGCTGATTATCCCGTTTGGCATTGCCAAAATGTCTGCTAGAGTACACCCTTTAAGTTTATAAAAAGGCAAGCATATTCCCACTTTTCTTCTTCCACTGCTGGTGGGGCATATTTGCTTTCTTGGTCCTCTGTTGATTTTTGAACACTCTCAGACATGCACTATGTCCTGTTTTCTCAGTACTCACATATTCTCCCCAGAATTGCTCTATAATTCCTCATAAATAAATAAAAAATGTTTATATTTTTGTTTTAATTATATTATTAAAGTTTGTTGAACTAAAGATTCATTTTTATAAAGCCAGATTCGGAATTCACTCAGTATATCTATTTGCATGGAAAATATTCATTCTGTATAATTGATCCAAAGTAACTTCACAAGCCACATTGATAATTCTTATCTACCCTCTAGCATTTATTTATACATTCATTACTTTAATCAGCTTTCTGTATCTTTCTGGTAATTTGTCTTGTGCAATTTATTATCTTCACTTATACAATGTAAGCCTCATTAATTTCTTGTTAGAAAGATAATCTACAGAATGCTTGCCCTGAAGACTATGATAAGTCTGTTTTGATAATATAAATTATTCTTGACAACTGTATCTGTTTAAAGGGTGTTTTGGCAAAGAAAATATCAAAATGAATTAATTGTATATGACACCCTTGTATATGATGTTTACTGGTTTTAAATTCACAGAAGATTTTTAGCATAAAATGTTTTATTATTTTTCATATCCTTAATTAAAAAAAAAATAACGTGTCAGGTTTTTGAGATAAAGCAAGTATTTAACTTTGCTGCTAGATTGAGTTGGTGCAATATTTCAGTGCAAAATTAAATATTTGTAAAGCCAAGTTATTCAATAACTAAGTTATAAGTAAGAAAATATGTTTTAAGTGAATAAATATGTTTTTAGTCACTAAATTTAAAGAAATATTTTTGATAATGAAATGGACAATTTGTGAAAAAGTTTTTTAAAATATATAATCCAGGGAATATTTGTCTTAAAAAATTATTTTTTTCTAATAATATACTTCTCTAGAGCCCATAATAATTTTGAATAAACAAATTTTAAAAATATATACATATATATATATATATGTGTGTGTGTGTGTGTGTGTGTGTGTGTGTGTGTGTGTGCAGCCATAAAATTATCCTCCCTATTATAATAATGACCCTTGTGAATATATATATATATATATATATATATATTCACAAGGGTCATTATTATAATAGGAAGGATAAATTATATATATATATATATATATATAATTCCCTCTTGTCATGCTCATGAAGAGAGACAATAGTGAGGCAGTGTCAGCTAAGTTCATTCTCTTTACTATCAGTTATTAAATTTTACTTCCAGTTATGAAAGCTCTTACTGGAACTTGTAGTTATGAAACTACTTAAGGTACACTAGATACAAATACTCAATGCTACTCAATGAGATAGAGCTCCTCTGTGCTTTTTAACACCTTGCACTCATCTGGGGCATAAATGCTCTGAGATAATTTAATCTTGTATACCGGCAGTCTGAGGATTACACTTATGTGTATGAAACCCAGGTAGTGGCCGGTTTCAGGTTTTTGGAAATGACCAAGATGTAATTATAATAATATTTAGCACTACCACATTGTGTGGTATTGAGCACTTTGTATCTTGGTGTACCTTAAGCAATTTTATAACTACAAGTTCCTATGCCTGAGTTGGAGTGTCGGTTGTCTTGGTGGGATTAAGAACTTTTTAGACATTTTGTCTCATTGTGCCTTCATGGCAAGTTTTCCCACCAGATGTTTTAATTACTTCAGCTTTTTACATTGAGCACTTTTCTTACACCAGGATGATTTTTCTTTCCTGTTGAAGGGATTTTTCCCCCTCAATTCTCTCAGAACATTTATGGCTATTATAACATCGTAGCCAAGTTGGTAATCACTCTCCAACAACATGGTTGATACCAACACCTTTGTGATTTTTAACACCTTGCACTCATCTGGGGTATAAATGCTCTGAGATAATTTAACCTTATATTCCTGTGGCCTGGGGATTACACTTACATGTATGAAACCCAGTTCATGGCTGGTTTCAGGTTTTTAGGAATGACCAAGATGTAATTATAATGATATATATATATATCATAAATTATATTTTAGAACATGTACATAATTATTCTATATATATATTCGCTACGAAGATACGTTTGTTTCAACATTGAAACTTCAATCTCTCATCAGGCAGTGTTTAAAGTACTGGAAATCCTTTTTCTTTATATTTATTTAGTTTTGTCCGAGGTGTTGGTGGGTGGAGTTACCGATAGTGGAATAAGTCTTTGACTGTTGGGATTTTTGGAGAAAGTGTTTTGTTAGGGGTGTTGGTAGGGGTTAGTTATAGTGGACTTAGTCTGTACATAAACACTGCCCGATGAGACATTGAAGTTTCAATGTTGAAACAAACGTACCTTCGTAGCGAATATATATAGAATAATTATGTACATGTTCTAAAATATAATTTATAATAAATATTCACAGTTCTATATATTATATATCAAACACTGTTTTAAATTAATGTTTTGGACGTTATAAGAATTCTTCATTCTGTATTCACTCAGATATATATATATATATATATATATATATATAATCCGCTCAAATACTTTGCTGTCATTTCTGACTGCAGGGGTATATATATATATATATATTATTCTCTCATTACAATTGAGCTCTCTGGAGAAGAAAATTTTAAAAACAGTTTCCACTTCTGCTATATGCATGACTCTTCAGAAGTGAATTGAGTTCTTTCAGTGACTGGCATGTTTATACACTGCTTATATACAACACATTAAAATTTCCCTTCTCTGATTCCATGTGTCGATGGCATAAGGAGTAGCGACTCCGACTGACACCAAATCGGTCGAGTTTCGATCCCGGCCAGAAGCAAGTGGATGCGTCTAGCCACACTGATGAGCTGTGATATTAGTTGTTGGACATGTTTGTGAAGAAGCAACTGATAGATTTGTTTCCATTATCAATATGCATCTCTCTCTCTCTCTATATATATATATATATATATATATATATATTTATATATATACTTATTTGATTTGTTTGTTTAATGGCATATCAACTTTTTATTAGGTCATTTAATGCTGAAATTTAGTTTTCTTGGAAGCTTTAAAGTAATAAAAAAGCAATGTATGTTATTTCATTTCACAATTAAATATGTAGTTGATAATACTTAGCTTTTGTATACATACATGTTTGTGTGGCCACAATTACTAGAAGCAGTGATGTGTGCATTTTATGATGTAGTTTTGTTGAAGTTATATTCTTGAATAGAGTTAGATTTAAGAAATTGTAGGATATCATATGGATTAATGTCGTGAAATAGTTCTTTCATGTTGGCTTGTTTTGTTTGTTTCAACCTCTATGGGTTATCTAATGCCAAAATCTAAATACTTTGAACACAATTTTATGGCTTCATCTAAATATATTTTGAATGCAATTGTATGCCTTCAACTATAAATAAAATCTATTATTTGCCATTTTGCTGTAAGATGTATTGTTCATAATTTTGATATAAATAAGTATTGTTGGTAATTTTTTTTATATAAACGTGTATCGATGGTATTTTTACTATAAAAATATATTTTTATACTTCCATAGTGTCTGGATTTTATTTGAAGGTTCACTGTTTGCCCATAGCTGAGACCCTAACAAGTGCTACCACTCTGGGATATAGTGGAACAACAGTAATTCAGAGGTGGTTCCATGCTCCTCCAGACTTCCAATTTGCCAATCAAAGTCCTTGCAATTTTTATTTTGTTAGTCATTATTTTTCTTTTTTTTTAACTCTACGATGACCATGTTCTTCATGAAATAATAGTTTGTTTTCGTTTACTAATTTTTTTTTTTTTTTTTTTTTAATCATCTCACCCCAAGCAAGGCATTCCACTGCCACTATTGCACATGGGGCTACATAGGGGAAGGTAAAGAGGAGTGGATAGACATAGGGAATGTCAGGAGAAAGGTGACAGATGAGTAAGGATAGCGAGGATGAGGGTCGGGCAGATGGGAAGAGTGCTTGATAGAATGGGAGCAGGTTAGTGTGTTAGGAGGTGTGTATTGACCTTACATTTAAACTCCTGGAGATTGTAGCCGTCGGGGAAGCAATCGTTTGGAAGAGAATTCCACAGTCGGGAAGTGCGAGGAAAGAAACTGTTGGAGTAGAAGTTACGGCTGCATTTTATCGGTTTCACTGTAAAAGGGTGGGATCTATGAGGGTGTGAATTTTCAAGTTGTTGATGATTAGCAGTTAGAAATTTTCATCTATTCACCAATAAACAGATTGTAAATAGAATATTAACACTCTTACTTCCTCCCAAAATCTCTTATTTGATTCATGTTTTTGAAACACCATTCATTTTCATTAGATTTAGTTTAGAATTCCAACAATGTTATAAGAAACATTACAATCAGGTAATCAAACAATGGATAAAATTTGCTCAAAATAAAAATTTATAACTGATCCAATTTTAGATTACCAAATGCAAAGTTTGGCTGTTTTGGCGATATTTGTATGTTTGTTCTAATTAGAGAGAAAATAAATTAGTCAATTTATTATCATTCTGTGCAAGATGTGAGAAAATCATTATGGCCAAAGTAATTGCAGAAATTGTCTAAAATGAGAAGAATGGCATCTTACTTGTCCATATGTAAAGGAAATAATAAAATTGTGTGTGAAGAAGCAAAGACAATAAAAAGAATGAATGACATCAGTCTACAGGAAGAAATATCAATTATCCAAGACATGATCTAAACTTACTTATAAATGGAACTTTGTCTCTGTGTGTGTGTGTCTGTTACCTATAGACTCTGAAACGGCTGAACTGATTTTATTCAAAATTTACACAGTTGTACTATAAGTATCTGCGAGTGTTCTTAGCTAGGTTTTGTGTCAAGGTACCCCATGATAAACATCAAAAATCGATAATTGAAAAGCTCAGGTTATAGAAGGAGTGGTCTGATTTTAATCAAATTTGATACACTCATAGACAAAGACATAGAAAATGATATTCATAAGTTTCAAGGTTGCAGTTCTTACAATCGTGCAGAAAATTGATAATATATATATACAAAAGGCAAGATGTTAGTGTGTGTATCTGTTTATCTGCCTGTATGTCTGTATTTTTTCAGCCCTTTTATTTTAGTTTTTGCTTCGGGTTTGGCTCTAAGTTGGTATAATTGTTGTTTTTAGTCTCAGCCATGATACCATTTACTCAGAGGACTTATTTAGCCTTCAAAATTCAGTTTACGATGAAAATAAATTATTTGATATCGATACCAGGAAATCAAAATTTGACTTACATCCATTCATTTTTCTTTCAGTCTACGGTTTCACTTTAACTGGAAACAACTATTGCTTTTTAGTCTTTCGTGCCAACATCCAAAGAGTCTGATCTCCAGGACCATGGATTAGTTTTAAAGCTTTTATTACACTCGAGCAACGCCGGGCTATACTGCTAGTAGAAAATAAGGGAGTAACATTCAAGGATAGAGTTTAGTAAGCAGTTGGCTGATACACTCACAAAGAATTGTTCATTGAGTACAAATATTTTAAAGATGCTTCATGAAACACAAATATGAACTAAAAAAAAAGAAACCTAGGAAAATTTAAGGCTTTGTTTTCACTTGTTCGATTTGATCTATATTTTAAGTAAAGTAGGAGAAAAAGGAATATTATGGCCAGTGGAATTACACTCCTTGATATGAGGTTGCTTTAAATGAGATTACCATGAGGAAAGAAAAAAAAAATATTACTGAGTTGAAAAGAGAGTTGTAGAGAGAAATATGCTGCAGGCTAAATTAACATATTGATCATTTAGGTTCAAGTATTTTTTTTTTCAGAGTTACTGTCTTTCTTTATATTTTAATATTATTTGATAGATAAGATAGTTGTAATTAAAATAATTGTATGTATTTTTTATCAAAACAGAGATTAAATCCAACATAAATTGGAAACATAAAACTATTTTACATTCCAAAAAAAATAATCCATTAAGAACATAATTAATTACTTCAGTCCCTTCAGATACGGTGATTATTCTTTCAATATTTGGCCAAAAACCAAGTTTACTTTGTATCTACACTTTAATAGTTAATATTGATTATTGACTAAATTTAGATTTATATAGCACAAATCTAGGCTATGATAGGTGGAGAGATGAAAAATGTTTCACTCAGCATCCAAGTAATGTGTCTTCTCTCTGTCTATTCTACGGTTTCTGCTCTGATCAGCTTAGCTCCCTAGTGCCCCCTCTGCATGAATTTACTCAAGCTACTAGGTGCCACTCTTTTACAATGGAACCAATCAAATGTAACTGCAACTTTTACTCTATCAGCTTCTTTTCTCATACTTCCTGCCTGTGTGACTCCCTGCCTGTGGAACTCTTTTACTTATGCTTGATTCCCTGACAGCTACACTCTCCAAGAATTTAAATGCAATGTCAATTGCCATCTCTTATCTCCTTGACTTGCACCCTTTCCCTGACAACCCTTGTATCTTGTTCTTCTCCCTTTCCACTCTACTCTCATGCAGCTCTTCCCACCATGACCTGTTTCTCTTTCGCATCACTTTCCTCTTGTGTAACCCCATCAACCCTGTACCCAAGTAGCATTACTGCTTTGCTTGGAGTGAAATGATTATAAAAAAGAGAAGTAGGAAGGCCGAGAAAATAAACATTTGACATCCTGGCATTTTGCCTTGGCTTAAACACTGACTTTTAGACTAATTTGGGTTTTATCTCAAGTGAAGGTTTTGACAAGAAAATTGGTATTAAATAATCAGTGTTGGTAAAATTTTCAAAATGTAAGTAATCTATATGATGTGAAGCTTATATCTGTTTCATTATTTTCAATAATTTTAAGAATATATGGATAGTGTAACAGCTGAAATTTCTGGGACACATAATGAGGAAGAGGGCTTGGAAAATCTGATACTCACAGGGAGGATAGAGGGAAAGAGAAACAGAGGAAAGCAACATGTAGCATACTTGATGGGTTTGAGCAAATGGATGACAGAGCTGGGTTTGTGTTTTCGTGCAGCTGACACCCCTCTGGTGCTCTTAAGAATGGTATGTGGACTGAGGTAGCTCTAAAAACAAAGACTAATAGCAGTTTGGGATTTTGGAGTGTAATTGACAATTACTATCAGACTGTGCTCTCTGTAACACTAAAAATTTAACCTCTCCTCTCTTCTGCTATTGTTGTTCTGTCTTCTGGTGTTTGTTTTATTAGGTTGTCCCAAAAGTTTGTAAACACTTGCAAAATATTGAAATTTTACTCGCCAAGTAATCGAAGGTAAAACACTTGCAAAAAATTGAAATTTTACTTACAAAAACAACAAAAATTATTGCTCAAAATAAAGACCATCATTTTCCGAGAATTTCTGCCATCGATCTGCAAGCTTTCGGATCTGGTCAAAGTACCATTCAGCCGGCTTCGAATCAAAGAATTCTTGACACACTTCCTCAACTTCATCAAACGAGTTGAATTGGTGACCCTTCAGAAAGTATTGTATTGAGCAGAAAAGGCCGTAATCTGATGGAGCACAGTCAGGACTGTAAACTGGCTGTAGCAGAACCTCAACACTGTCCAGTTCTTCAAGCTTGTCTTTGGTCTTCCTGGGGGTGTGTGGCTTGGCATTGTCCTGCTGCATCAAAGCACACTTTTGGTTGATCAGAGTCGGGTATTTTTGCTTCAACTTTTCATAGTTGTGGACAGTAAAGTTCGGCACTGATGGGATGACCATTCGGAACCAACTCAAAATGCACGATTCCTTCAAAGTTCCACCAAACGCACAACATGACTTTCTTGCTGAATTAATCTTGTTTTGGAACCGACGGAGTCTCTTGCCCTTTTGGAACCCATCACTTGTCTCAATTGTGCTGGACCAGATCAACCCATTTTGCAAGTGTTTACGAACTTTTGGGACAACCTAATATCTGTTTTAATATCCCTTAGCTCAGATATTGTATTGTAGATACACAGTACACATCTGGGTATTGTCTTGCCAGCTCAGTGATACAACAATTTAGGAGGTGTAGTAGAAGAAAGGATGTGCATTGTGGTGCATTGGATATCGGCTCAGAACGAGAAATCAGGGAGCTGAGTTCAAATTCCAGCCTAATTCATTGCATTCACTTACGCGCAAATACCCTTGGAAAAGGTATTAATCCATCTCTTCCTTCCAGTTATGGGTTAAATAACAGGACAGATTGGGTTCTATAGCCTTGGTCGGCAACCAGTATACCGCAGAAAGCAATGGCAACCTACTGAGAGATAATCTTCTGCCTAGTCAGTCATGTCTCGAAAGAGACATGATCGCCCAAGCGTGTATTACGTATGGCACATAACTGACTGACTGAGTAGAAGAAAGTGTGTTAAGAGCTGCTAGGTATAGAGAGGTGCGGAAAGACATGATTGTCTACGTCCTGAAGGGATATGGCACATAGAAGAAGAAACTTTAGTTTAAAACGAGATCATGAGCTTGAAAAACATCCAGGTTTGGCTCTAAGTAGGTAT
This sequence comes from Ascarosepion bandense, assembly GCA_037127315.1. NCBI lineage: Eukaryota > Metazoa > Mollusca > Cephalopoda > Sepiida > Sepiidae > Ascarosepion > Ascarosepion bandense. Next base: position 4,450,639 of record JBBBDQ010001439.1, on the reverse strand, counting down.
AATTGTAGTTCTTAGTCTCGGCCATGATATCATTTACTCAGAGGACTTATTTAGCCTTCAAAATTCAGTTTACGATGAAAAAAGCTTATTTGATATCGATACCAGGAAATCAAAATTTGACTTACATCCATTCATTTTTCTTTCAGTCTACAGCTTTACTTTAACTAGAAACAACTATTGCTTTTTAGTCTTTTGTGCCAACATCCAAAGAGTCTGAGCTCCAGGACAATGGATTAGTTTTAAAGCTTTCATTACACCCGAGCAATGCCAGGCTATACTGCTAGTTAATAACTAATGCAAATAACTTTTGTAAAATGTAAGACAGCATGAAGAAGTCTGAAAAACTCACCAGCCAAAAGAATAATGTAACAAAAATGAAGATATTAATTCTAAGAATGATAACTTCTTCAATGTGCCATGTTTCTTTAGGAGGCAAGCGGTCAGGGTTCTTCACAACTTCCTATCATTTGTAACTCAGTAAACTTTGTCTTTTTACCATCTCCCCTAGTCCCTGTTTTGCAACTCATTTACACAAACATGTTACGTAGTTACTCACTGCTTTCTTCTCTCCTCCTTGCATTTAACATGACCTGTGTGTGCCAAATTTTCCAAGCCCTCTTTTCTTGTTGTGCATTTTAGAAATTTCAACCCTCTCTTACTGATTCTAAACATAAGCATTGTTTTGGTTTCCGTTTTCCTGAAAACTCCAAACATCCCTGCAAGTCTCATGTTAATACTTTCTCAAATGCTATAATCGTAACTTTCTTAAGTCAATGTTCAGTCATGACCTAGTCTCCAAGTTGACATAATTTCCACTCTTTACTTCCAAATCCTACATTTATGACACATTTTCAGTTAGTAAACCATTTTACTGAGTGACTCTTGAACCTTCTGTTAGGTGAACACTAATTTAAGAAAAAGGGTAAAATTTATTTACTTTTTCTTTCCTTTTCAGGTGAATTATTAGCTATGAACATCCTCAGCTTGAAAAAAAAGGAAACTAGTGACACTTTGAACCATAGTACTTAAACGTAATATGTGCCCGTCCTCAGATTATCAGTTTGTGTCCTTCATAGAAACTAGAAGCAGGGTTGACCTGAAAGATAATCTCCTTGGCTAGTTCTCATACAATCAGTAAAATTAAGCAATGTTTAACCTGGGCAGTATCTTGATGAGTTACCACTTGGGAATATCTGACGCTGTAGGCTTGGGTGTGCTAGTGGTGTCATGGATAATAGCTTAGATTTGGAAATCAGAGAGTAGAGAGTCAGTTTTGTTATATTCACTTGTATGCAAACTAGCAGTATAGCCCGGCGTTGCTCGGGTGTAATGAAAGCTTTAAAACTAATTCATGGTTCTGAAGCTCAGACTCTTTGGACGTTGGCATGAAAAACTAAAATGTAATGGTTTTTTTCCAGTTAAAGTGAAACCATAGAGTGAAAGAAAAATGAATGGATGTAAGTCAAATTTTGATTTCCTGGTATCGATATCAAATAATTGTTTTCATCATAAACCAAATTTTGAAGGCTAAATAAGTCCTCTGAGTAAATGGTATCATGGCTGAGACTAAGAACTATAGTTATACCTACTTAGAGTCAAACCCGAAGCAAAAACTAAAATAAAAGGGCTGAAAAAAATACAGACATACAGGCAGATAAACAGACACGCACATAAACATCTTGCCTTTTATATATATATATATATATATATTATTGATTTTCTGCACTATTGTAAGAACTGAAACCTTGAAACTTCTGAATATCATTTCTTATGTCTTTGTCTATGAGTGTATCAAATTTGATTAAAATCGGACCACTCCTTCTATAACCCGATTTTTTTGATTACCGATTTTCGATATTTATCGGGGGTACATTGACACAAAACCTAGCTAAGAACACTCACAGACGCTTATAGTACAACTGTGTAAATTTTCAAGAAAATCGGTTCAGCCATTTCGGAGTCTATAGGTAATGGACACACACACACACACACACACATGCACATACACAGACAAAGTTCCATTATAAATAAGTTTACATACACTTGGGAAAGATATGAAAACAGCTCTTCTTCTGCCTAAGATAACAGAACTTGTATCAGTAAATTATTATCATCTCCAAAGTATTCTTACAATTGGAAAATAATTCTGCCTTTAAATAACCCATAAAATGTTGGTAAGCCATAAAAAACAAATCATTAAAACAAATAAAACCTAAATACTAACCTAAAATCTTGAGTCATGATCTTAAATAACCTTGTCGGATTTTGACTTTCATATAGATATTATATATGTGCCATAGGGATGTGCATGGTGGTGCAGTGGATATCGGCTCAGAACGAGAAATTGGAGAGCCGAGTTCAAATTCCAGTTAAATTCATTGCATTCACTTATGCGCAAATACCCTTGGAAAAGGTATTAATCCGTCTCTTCCTTCCGGTTATGGGTTAAATAACAGGACAGATTGGGTTCTATAGCCTTGGTAGGCAACCAGTCTACCACAGAAAGCAATGGCAACCTACTGCGGGATAATCTTCTGCCCAGTCAGTCATGTCTCTTTCAAGACATGATCGCCCAAGCGTGTTTCACGTTTGGCACTTAACAAACTGATATGTGCCATATTTGTTAAAAAAATCTAAACTGTCAACTGTGTACAATTATTTTGTCAGGTAATTGATTAAAAATAGTTTTGAATGAATGAGGTATATAGGTCTTAGCAAGGACTGTCCTTCATCAAAGGCCTACAGCCATATCACATTGAATACACCAGTTCTTGCTCAATCACCGAAGTTAAGCAATGTTGAGCCTGGTCAGTACTTAGATGGGTGACCACTTGGGAATACCAGGTGCTGTAAGCATTTAGTGACGGATGTGCATGCTTACAGCCATATCACGTCGAATACACCGGTTCTCACTCGATCACCAAAGTTAAGCAACGTTGAGCCTGGTCAGTACTTAGATGGGTGTCCGCTTGGGAATACCAGGTGCTGTAAGTGTATTGTGACGGATGTGCGTTGTGGTGCAGTGGATATCGGCTTGGAAAAAGAAATCAGTGAGCACTGGTACCCTTGGGAAAGTTATTAATCTGTCTCTTCCCTCCAGTTATGGGTTAAATAACAGGGTAGGACTTGGGGACCCTGCCCTTAAAAACATATCCCAATGAATCTTGATACGCAAAAAGAAAAATGTATAACTAGAAACAAACCTTATATAAAAACAATAATAAATTGTTGAAAGAAAAAAGTATTACCAGCAATAAATAAATAAAATTTAGTTGGCAATAAATGACCCGGCGAGGTTGATATGCCTTAAAAACAAAACAACCAACCAACCTTCATCACACCTTGTGGACTCGCACTATTAAATCACAAAAATAAAGAACTGTACTAAATAACAAAAAAAAAACACAACACTTAAGGACTTTCAACAGCAGTAACAATTAAAATGATTAGCACATTATTTACATTATTTGGACTATTGTCCTCATCTTTTCTGGTTACAGAAAAAGCAGGACACGCCCTGGTTCAAAAACGTATCCAGTACAACTGATGGATGAAATTGAAATTACATACCGATATCTCCCAGAGGACTGAAACATTTCTCAGCAGGATCACTGATGAAGAAGATTGCAAAAGGATCCAACATGAATCAGGCAAAAATTCGACACAGTCAAGGTCCACCAAGTACAGAAACTAAATTGGTTAAAAGATCTGAAGCGGACACATGAGGTCCATCACCCACCTGTGAAGGCAGTTGTCAACATCAGTCAACATCAGTTGAGTGTCTGTGAGGACTCAGTACTGAACAAGGTTCTCAACTTCACAACCATTAGGCAAATACCATACTTAGACAGCATTGCCCGATGAATTAGCCTTGAACATCCCTCAGGCTCAGGCAGATGAGCGAAGATGGAAAGTGAGACAGACATTGGAGAAAGCCAAGCCACCCAAACCAAACATCACAGAAGCTGAGGGGCTAGTAATCATGACCCTAAGGCAACAAAGAGGAGGACAATAGTCCTCAGAATAATGTAAATACTGTAAATACTACCTCATTTCAGAAATATAGATAAATACTGGTTAGCATATAAATCAATACTTGAAAAAGCAATAACAATTAGTGAGCAAAAGAAACCTATTTTTCTGAAAAATTGTTTTAATAGAAAGATTTTATAAATTTCAACAGAATGTAGCTCTGTTTGCACAGTGAATAAATATCATATGTTTCTTTATTAGTGTTAACAGATTTAAACAGCTTGATAATGAAGAATAAAGATAATTTTTTAGTGTGAGAAATACACACATAAAATATTATTTCTCTTTTGAATAAACGAAGGCAGTTATAATGTGGAAGAAGAAGGCAGGTCAACAAAGTTCATACAAGGGGATTATAGCAATATACGCAAACAGAACGATTCACTTATCTTGGGTTTGGAGTTCGATTATGTGGCGTCAAAAAGTCTATCCATAGTAGCGGCACAGGTTCCCCTTAGCAGGTGAAGGAAGACTGCCAAATTGTCATTTCTTTGCCTTTTTTATTCCTTCAGGGTGGCTCAAAATGAGCAGTCCCTTTTGTCCCGCGGGAGATTTTGCGATTGGCTGTCAAATTGATTTGGCAGTCATACCTCATTAATCAAATAGATGGAACAATGCGTGGATCTCCCTGAGGAGTGACACATTTTGTCATTTCGAGTCTGGAACTCATGGAAGATCACTTCCATTTATCAAAGCAGGATACGATCTTACTTCGTTAGGGAACGTAACATTAGGAAACCCCTAATATTTTTCAACTGATTATTTTTAGCCTCAGAAAAATAAGTTCTAATTGGAAAAAGATTAAAAGATACTCTTTTTAGTAAATGTGAATTCTCAGCTTGAAGTCTAACAACCCAATTTAACATTGGATTTTGTCTCTTGTATTATAAGCAACATTGTCTCATTAAACTTCCAGAAGCCATAGTTTGTTATGTTCTTATAAGTCGGCAATCTTGAATTGAATGTCTCGGAGGAACAATTTAAATTTACATTTATTTACAATTACTTTCATTTTCTTCTGCTTAGATGAAAATCTAATGTTTTCGAACTTAGCTGCCAATTCGAGTCCAGGGTTTTATAGATTTTCTGAGATTCTTATTCACAAAAAAAGGCTTTTGTTTGATTTCAGTGTCTCAAAAGAGGCAAACACGTAAACATATTTGGAAAAATTTTTGAAAAACGTCATTTGTTCCTTAGGTTACGTGTTGCTATAAATAGTCAATTTTTTTTCCCAGGTGTAATTTTTCTTAAAATGAATATTCTTTTTGTCTTGTTACTCAAATAAGTACTAAATATTGCTCTGGTGCCATTTATAGAAGGAGGTGCTGAAGAGTTTTTAACTGGACAAAAAAATAAAAGATTTTAAAATAAATTCTGTTTGATCACATTTGGAAAAATTCAATAAATTCTTGTACATTTACAATTACAAAATACTCAGTTCCCTTGCTAAGTAACAAGCTCAGATGTATACACTGCTTTCTTAGATTGAAGATTGAAAATGACTTTAAGAAAATGAAACATATAGGTTTTAGTGAGGACTGTCATAGACTGGTGCTACAAAATTACAATTGCAAAAATCTCTACCAATTAACAGAAACCATATTATTTGAGGACTTCCAACAACAGCAACAACTAAAATGAATATCATATAACTAAAAGAGAAAATAATAATCAAAATGTCAGCATTCCCTACAACTTCAAACAAAAGGTTAGAAAGGAAGTATTTAACAGTACTGGAAAGAGCAATAACAATGGGCTTGAAAAACCTATTTAACCTGAAAAATTTTAAGAGAAAGATTTTATAAATTTCAATTGAAACCAGTATTGGTTTCTTACTTATTGCCAGGTGCATAAAGAAATACATAAATAAAAAATGAATTATATTGTCACAGTATTGTGTCCATAAAAAAATAAAAATCAATTATAGAGTCAACAAAATAATGATAAAAATTATCATTAATTCATTCATTCTAAACCAAAGAAAATTGACTCCACTTTTATCCTCCACACACAGGAACATATTTTTCCAATCAAACAAGCATTTCACATAGACAGGTCATTAACACATGTGTCAACAAAATTTCATCTCTTTTTCCTTTTCAGGCCATAATGATAACACTTACCTCTTAGCACTCAACAAAATTTGAGGTAAGAAAATCCTAGACACTTCTTTTATTTTTCAACTAAATTATTTGGACACACATTACAGTTATCAATAAAAAAAAAAACATGCAAGACAAGTGGCATACATTTTACTTATTCTATATCTTATCATTCCGATCCATATTTGATCTACATTTGACTCCAGACTCCCAATTTAATTCAGTATTATTGTCCTTCAAGTCTCCAGCACCATATAACAATGAGATAATAAATGATACATGTTGTGTTGTTTTTAAATCTTTGTTGTTTTTCAGATGTAACTATGGGGGGGGGGGGGTATAAATATTTACTCTGTTTTTACTCTGCTACACATTTCATGCCTTCAAGGACTTTATTAAAGTAAATGTAAGAATTTTATTTTGCAAATAAAGTAGAGGAAAAATATTAAATTTTAATATTAGGAACACTCAAATACACACACAAACACACACACACATATATATAAAACATATATATATGTGAAAAGTGTATGTATATAATTATAAATATATATATATATATATATATATATATATGGAATTTGTTATATATATTATATTATTTATATATATATGCACAGTACTTATTTGAAAGCACTCAATATCAGTGATAAAGCTGACATATTCATATAGATAGGTGTGAGTTAGTGACCCTGGGTTTCACGCTCTTGCGATCGTCAGACAAACTGATTATTTTTTTAAAAAATTGGCTATATTTAGGGCTGCATATATTGGTGTATTTTTGTAGAAGTGGGAGGAACATTTGTCGTTGTGACAGATGCAGACATATATACACATTTGTTTTTGCACACGTCAATGGGTGTACAAATGTGTATATATGTCTGCGTCTGTCATGACAACAAATTTTCCTCCCACTTCTACAAAAATGCACCAATATACGCAACCCTACATATAGCCAATTTTTTAAGAAATTAATCAGTTTGCCTGATGATCACAAAAGCATGAAACCTAGGGTCACAAACTCACACCTATCTATATGAATAAAATATATATATATATTATTGTAACATTATTTTTAGTGGATACCTATATTTGACTAGACACTCAGTTTATTTCAAGTAGTGTTTCATTTTATCTATAAGCCTAAAAATTCAAGAAATCTCATTAAAGAAATTCCACCTATGGCAGAACTTGAACCTGCATCCCCCTATTGACTACTTGGTTATGAAGAGCTTCATAATGAAGCAAGGTTCTAATTGATATTATATCAGATCAATAAACAAAAATCCATTAGTTGTTTAGAGATTGGTTTGTTTATGTTTCAGATATGAAACTGAAGAGTTATGAATTTTGAAGTAAAATGCATTGATTGCGAAAATCTTTGCACTCAAGTGATTTTGAATGATCAGGATAGGTTTACAGGAAAGTATTTACAATTTACAGTGTTTATAAAAGAAGGGCTTCTATTCTAACATGGGCATACACAAAATAAAATTTGGAGTAAAAGAAAATAATGTCAGATATAAAATCCATTGATTCCTTACCAATGTGTGTGTATATATGAAAGATAGTGTGAGATGAAATTTTGTATGTGTGTGTCTATATATATATATATATATATATATATATAAAAACAAATGTTTAGAGGTACAAAATTTGTATACTGTTTTACAAACAAGGAATTTTCTAATAGTCTCAAAGGTTCTTTTGTCCAACATCTCTTCAGAAGGAAAATTGTTGGAAAATGAATTAAACAAAAAGAACAGCAATGACAAAAACAAAGAGCAAAAAATGAGAGAAACAGGATAAAATAAATATACATATAAATATATATACTTATAACGAGGGGAGGGGATTTCACGTGTAAATAATTAGCGAGGGACAATTAAAATAAAATATTCCCCAACAAATTCAGAGACTTTACAAAATTCTTCTGCTGGCAGAGAGAAGGTTTCTGTAATGATATAGAGATTGATTCCAAAATCTTTAAATAATTATTAGAACCAGTCCTATGTACAATTTCAAACCACTCTATTTTATATGACTTGGCACAGGCTATATTTATAGTGGGTTGCTTATCTATTCTTTTTCTAGTTGTAGTAGGATTCCATTCTAGTGAAGGGTAACTGCATACCATTGCAGGTTAACGGAATTTGGCCTTGTGGTAGATAGCCCACTATAAGTCATAAAATGATTATAAAATCAAGAAAAGCAAATTGAGTTGAAAATAACATTTATATATAAACATATATCAATTAATGTTTTACAATTAAAGCAATACTTGAATATAAAGGTCCAATGTAGTTTAGAATGTTCATGGAAAATAATAAGCTGAAAGAGATAAAAGGCTTAGGAATGTGGGGAGCGGAGGTATTTGAAGAATGTCTTTGAAGTAGTCGCTCCTGAGGTCAGTAAGTACTTTTGAGACAGTGAAGAAGGAAAGCGGCAAGCATAGTAGCTGCTCGACTTAAGTCAAGGGGAGACACTGGTTACTCTTGCCTATCTGTCTGTCTGCTGGGTGCTTGTCTGTATCTGCCTTTTATATCTGCTTTTTGGATCAAAAGCAGCTAGTTTTGAATTTCACACTTGTATTTGATTCTGGGCTTCCCATTGGCTGATAAATAAAATTCACGTAGGCTTGCGAAATGGAAATTTGATATTTGATTAATTTTTATTTTTCAACTGGAACATCTGCACGAACTCAGATGCGCAACGACTATTTTTGGTCATTTGCCTTCTGGTTGGTATAGAGCAAACATCTGGTCCCTTGCTTTTGCTCGGTTGGTATCACCACATATTCTCTACTAGATGTTGAGTGATAGCTGATTCCATATTTGTAGAGAGAAGCCAACACATTCATTATAAGTATATATATTTCTATGCATATTTATTTTATCAAGTTTCCCTGTTTTTTGCTCTTCATTTTCGTTATTACTGTTCTTTTCATTTAATTCATTTTCCAACAAATTTTCTCTTGATGAGACGTTGGATGAAAGGGCCTTTGAGACTAATAATGAATTTCTTGTTTTTAAAATAGTATATAATTATATATATATATCTATACACACAGGGTTATTAAAAAAAAGCAAATTTTGAAAATTTAATGAGACCAAACAGTAAGAGACAGAAGCATATGCAACACATTACTGAAAATAGATATTTATTTTTTATTTTTTTAATCATTTCACCCTGAGCAAGGCGGAAATGCCACTGATGTGCAGGGGGTTACATAAATGTAAAAAGATTAATTAGAAAAGAGTGAGGAGTACAAACTAGTTAGAAAGGAACAATAGAAAGCTGAGAAAGAAGGTGCGATGACAGATACATAGGAGGAGAGAAAGGGAAAGTTATACAGGGGAGGGGAGAGAGCTAGAGGCCAGTGGTTAGTAGATGAGTATTAACTTTGCATTTAAATTTCTGGAGGTTGTAGCCGTCAGGAAAGCAAGAATACGGGAGTGAGTTCCACAGGCGGGAAGTGTGAGAGAGGAAGCTGCAGGAGTAGAATTGTCGTCTGCATTTGGCTAACCTGACTGTGAATGGGTGGGACCCAGTTGCCAGTCTGGTTGCACGGGTAAACACCTGTTGAGGAGGCATCAGTGACTCATCCGAGCAGAAGCCATGAAAATATTTATAGAAGAGACAGAGGGAGGCCACATTTCAACGATGGGAAAGTGACTGCAGTCGAGTCGCCAGATCAGTACCTATCACATTACAGACTCTCCTTTGGAGCTTGTCAAGAACACTGAGGAGAACAGCAGGGGCACCTGACCATCAATGGCAGCAGTACTCCATGCACGGACGGATGGTTGACTTGTATATATGCAGGATGGATTCAGGTGGAAAAAACATCCTGGATCGACATAGTGACCCAACCTTCTTAGCAGTAGATTTTGCTATGGATTCAATATATATATATTAAATCATGTCTTTATCTCTCTCTCTCTTTCTATATATATATATATATATATATATATATATAGTGTATCGAGGCAGCAGATAATTTTCTAAGCACATGCTGTTAAATATAACAGACAATGAATGTCTATTATGTATAATCATGAGCCATTAAAACATTGTATTTTGGCTTTAATTTCAGGTGAAAATAAAGACAAAAATTGTCCAACACTTGGATATTTTTTATAATGCTGGTTCTAAACTTTCAGCTCAAATGAGCCATCTTCCATTGAAATTTCTTGGTGTTGGGATTATTTAATGCTGCAGCATCATGTAACTTAAATTTAGTGTATCGAGGCAGCAAATAATTTTCTAAACATATACTGTTAAATATAATAGACAATGAATGTCTAATATGTTTCAATGGAAGATAGCTCATGTGAGCCAGAAACCTAGAACCAGCGTAATAAAAAATATCCAAATGTTGGAGAATTTTTGTCTTTATTTTCACCTGAAATTAAAGCCAAAATACAATGTTTAGAATGAGTCATGATTAAATATAATAGACATTCATTATCTGTTATATTTAACAGCATATATATATATATATATATATATATATATATATATATACTATAGTCATCCGCAGACAGATCTGTTTTGCTGTATTACAGCTCATCAGTACGGCTTAGACTCCAGTCACTTCCTAACCCTGGATGGAAACCCAACTGAATTGGCATCAGTCAACGATTTTACTCCTAGGCCACGAGTGTCCAGTAGAAGAAAGCAGACTTTTTAGCACGTATAAACACGCCCAATAGCTAGAGTGCTCCAATTCATAATTGAATGAGTGGTGCGTAAATGCCGGAGTAGCTACTGTTTACAAAGTCTTCCACTCTCCCAGAGTGCTCAATCAGGGTGTGAGAGCGTAAATACTATAGTCATCCGCAGACAGATCTGTTTCGCTGTATTTTAATCATGTTTCTCTCTCTCTCTCTCTCTCTCTCTATATATATATATATATATATATATGGATACATATATTTTTAAGAAACTGTTTTTCTCTATTCTGATTAGTTAAATTGAACATACACATAAAATATTCTGTCTTCGCACATGCATAAATAACAAACATATTGTTTCTTATATTCAAATAAAAATCATTTACACAACAATGATCTATCATATAGCCTGATGTTGAGGTAAAATGTCAAAACATAGAAATTTCCATGGCACAATGAAAACTATATTTATTTTAAATAAAAAACAAATTTAATTATATATATATACATATATATATATATATATATATATATAATGAATCATGTCTATCTCTCTCTAAATATATACATATATTAAATTATGTCTATCTCTCTCTCACTATATATATATGTACATATTAAATGTCAATATATATATATATAATCATGTGTACATATATGTATATCTATATATATATATCTATATTTATATATATAATCATGTGCATATATATATATATATATATATATATATATATATATATTAAATCAATAAAAATAAAATGCCATTTGCAATATTATATAATATATATATATATATATATTTTTTTTTTTTAATCATATCATCCTGAGCAAGGCGGTAAGGCCACTGAAGTGCAGGGGGCTACGTAAGAGTGAAAAGATTGGAAAAGAGGAAGCCGGAAACCACATCCAAAGCAGGGAACAAGGGATCAGCCTCTTCATCTGTTCAATAGACGTGGGTGGAGTGTGAACCAGGCGATAGTTCAGTCTATCTACTCCAATTGATACATGATATATATGAAATCATGTATATATATATATATATATATATATACATGATTTATATGACATCATATATATATATATATATATGTTTATTATTAATATTATTGCAATTGGTATTTTTTTGTTTTAGTAGACACCAGTGTTTGAAATAGATGTATAGATGTACCTTATTTTTTATTTAAACCGTAAAAATTACAACTATAAATCTGAGCTCTCAAGAAAGCTTAGTGAAAAATATACTACTTTTTTCTTTAATGTGCAGGCTCAAAAATGTATACCCACTGTTTAAAAAACAAAAAGTATTTGTTTCAAATTCTTGTCTAATCTGTAAGTAGAAAGACAAGTCTTAGATGCTAGATACACTCATGTTGAAAACAGCCCGAGCATCCATTATCTAAATGAAGCTTTGTGTGTGCGTGTGTGTGTTACCTATAGACTCTGAAACGGATGAACCGATTTTCTTGAAAATGAACACAGTTGTACTATAAGCATCTGCGAGTGTTCTTAGCTAGGTTTTGTGTTGAGGTACCCCCGATAAATATCAAAAATTGATAATCGAAAAAATCGGGTTATATAAGGAGTGGTCTGATTTTAATCAAATTTGATACACTCATAGATAAAGACATAAAAAATGATATTCAGAAGTTTGAAGGTTGCAGTTCTTACAATAGTGCAGAAAATTTGATATTGATACCAGGAAATCAAAATTTGACTGACCTCCATTCATTTTTCTTTCAGTTTACGGTTTCACTTTAACTGGAAACAACTATTGCATTTTAGTCTTCCATGCCAACGTCCAAAGAGTCTGAACTACAGATCCATGGATTAGTTTTAAAGCTTTCTTTAGACCTGAGCAACGCCAGTCTATACTGCTAGTTTTAAATATAGATTATGTTTGTGTCTATTCGTTGGTCAAGTAGCATCAGCCAAGTTTTTCATTCGATATCTTAAGGAATGTTAAATACTAGTATAATTTATTGCTTTTATTTTTCTCAACCTTTCCTTTATAAGGAATGATGAATAGTCATACAAAGTGCATTTGAGTGTACAGCTTAGGACCCAAATGTCCTTTGGCCCCAGGGAAATTACCCTGTTTTCTTGAATATGTTCTTCAATATCAAATTTCAGGGTTTCAGTTTCTCCTAATTTTCTTAAATGTATGCCTGTGACCTTCTATTTCAGATTTAAAAGCTGGAAGAATTCTGTTGTATATATGTCACGTACAATTGTAAATAGGACAGCCTTTATTATAAATTTGTGTATCTTTCCATAAATTTTATAGTGAATTTGATGGATAAGTATGACAATGAGTAAATACTGGTGGAAATCCTTTGTGCAGAATGGTTGTGCATTATTGACAGGTGGACAAACATCTTTGTCTTCATTCTTATGATCATCTTTCTGCCTTAGTTCTCTATGGCCTTCTTCAGGTGTCTATTGGCCTGAGTATCCTTCAGTGAATTTAGTCCATAGGAGTAGATTTTTTTCATTTCATTGATCATATTTAAGGATATTTTGTTTTGAATGATTATTCACATTGCTTGTCCTATTATAACTGAGTGTTCATATATTTGTACGACCCATCTCAAGGATTGAAATTACAATTGTTATACCACTCAACTTACTAACCAATGATTTATTGCAGGGTTTTTCAAACTGTGGTCCGCGGACCACAGAGGGTCCACAAGGATAAGATAGGGGGTCCATGGATTAACTCATCACGTGAAATTCAAAGTATAAATTTTCACTGTCTGGATATTTATTTTTACTTATTAATGTTATCAAATGAAAATTTAAATTTATCAATTTAAAGTAAGCTTAAAACCAGTTTTTACTACATTAATGCAAAACTATAAGCTATTTTTAGTAAAATTTTATGTATAAATTTCATAAGCATTTATAGTGGGTCCCTAGACTAAAACTTGAAATATAAAGGGGTCCATAAGTTAAAAAAGTTTGAAAACCCCTGATTTAATTCACTACGTCATTGTCCCATGGAACAATCCTGCAGTCAGAATTTAAAGCATTAATTCTAATATTCTTTTTGTATCCTCTTTTAGGGTTGACTCCCTTTGCTGCTGCTTCTCTTTTGTATTTATAGTTTGTGTTCACTTGTCAGAGAAAATCAATTTCACTGTCTTTTTCACTTTCAATTTAATATATATATATATATATAGAGAGAGAGAGAGAGAGAGAGAGAAAGGCATGGTTTAATATAGATACACCCTTGTGCAAATTAATTAAAACAACTGCTTTAGTGTCCTTTCTTTCACCATAGTTTTTGACCCACTGAAGTGACAGGGTGTAATTGATTTCTATTTTTTTCCTCAGATTAGGTCATTTGCAGTGATGTGCAATAATATGAATTTATTTTCAGAGTGTACAATGAAATTTGTTTGGCCTTAAAAGATATTGCGTCATCCATGATTGCATCAGATTTTTATTGCACCCAGATACTATTGTCTCAACTGTTGGTTAGTTGTCCTACAATCATTGTCTGAGATGGATGTTACTCCAAAGAAATGTACAAAAACTGTAACACTACATGAACACATTATCAAGCCTTATAGAGAAATCATGGATATTGTTGGTGTCAGCCTTTCAACTGTCAGTTGTGTCATCAAAGTGAAGAAACAAACTGGATCTCTTGGTCCAAAGTGCAAAAAAAAAATAAGTTCATAAAAGAAAAACAAGCCAAGAGACAACATATGCAAAATCAGGGAAAGTTTAAAAGATTCTAGAAAAACATTATTTGTTTTGTTTCAATTAATTTGCATATATATATATATATATATATATATATATATGTGTGTGTGTGTGTGTGTGTGTGTGTGTGACTATGATATTCACTTTAACAACTATAAATATTTTCTTCTTTCCTCCTCATTTTGTTTTCTTGCTGATCTCTCGTGGTCTTACATTTGACCACTATAGAAAATTCATATTTGACTTTGCAATGATCATAGGATCTAAAACAATCATTTCATTCCCACATTGGTAATGTGATTTTTATATTTGTTTGACAGTCAGAAATTTGCATGTTATCAGCAAAATCTTGTATTTACCAGAATATAATTTTCTTAAATATCTGCCTGATGAGCGGCCATCATTTTTTTTATTTGCTTTTCCCTTCAGTTCTCCAACCACAGTATTACCTTATTTTTAACACTGCAGTCTTTTTTTTACTATGTCCTATTATTAGGTGTTACTGATATATCTATTTCATGTCATTCTTTCTTTTTTAATTAATGACTCCCAAATGATATATGTATGCAAGGCCTACTGTGGAGGCTGTTATAGTTCAGCTTATTCACTGATGTTTTGCTTTCTAAATTAATATTTCCTACATCTTGCAGAAGATTTGAATGAATAGTGCAGTATACAGTTTCCAATTTACAAAAAAAAAAAATTTTGCTTGATAGTGGACTGCAGACTATTTAATTGATATCCTCTTCTCAGCAAATCTTAGATTTATGCATATCTACTCTTTAATACTGAGCAAGTGAAGAATATTGACCGGTTACACTGATGTTAACATGTTTAAAAAGTTACTTTTTTTCTCCCTGCTCAGATATGAATCTTTAAGAGAGAGAGACCTGATTATATATAGCGAGAGAGAGAGACCTGATTAAATATATATAAATAGAGAGATTAGATTTTATATATATATATATATATATATATATATATATATATATATATATAGATAGATAGATAGATAGGTGTAAGTTTGTAACCCTGGGTTTCACGCTTTTGCGATCGTCAGACAAACTGATTAATTTTTTAAAAAAATTAATCAGTCTGTCTGACGATCACAAAAGCGTGAAACACAGGTGTTACAAACTCACACCTATCTATATGAATATGTTTGCTCTATCACTGATATTGAGCGCTTTTAAATAAGTACCACGCATATATAATATGTAAACAATATAATATATATAACAAATTACATATTTATATATATATATATATATATATATATATATATATATATATTGATATTTATAATTATATACATACACTTTTCACATATATATATATATATATATAAACAAATGTTTGGAGGTACAAAATTTGTACACTACTTTAAAAACAAGAAATTTATTAATAGTCTCTAGAGCTCTTTTATTCAACATCTCATCAGGAGAAAATCATTGGAATCAGAAATTAAATGAAAAAACAGCAATGAAAATGAAGAGCAAAAACAGGGGAACGCTAAACAAAATATACATATAAATATATATTTATAACAAGGGTAGGAGAAATTGTGTGTAAATAATTATCAAGGGACAGTTAAAATAAAATATTCCCCAACAAATAATGAGACTTAACGAAATCCTTCTGCCAACAAAGAGAAAGCTTTCATAAAGATATGCAGACGGATTCCAATATCTTTAACTGATTATTGGAATCACCTCCATGTCAAATTTTGAACCACTCTTTCTTATAAGACTTAGCACAGGCTATATTCACTATAGGTGTTGAGCAATAGCCGATTCCATATTGGTAGATGGAAGACAACACATGCTACCTATTTTGCCTAATCGTATTTTTGAAGATACATGTTGATTAATTCTTGTTTCCAAATGTAAAGTTGTACACCCAACATAACCAGCAGCGCACTGGCAATTAAATTCATATATCAAATTACTCAATTTGATGTAGGGCAATTTATCCTTACAAAATGATGGAAACGCAGACCTCATCCAAAAAATACACCGCAGGGAAACAGACAGAAAACAACCAAAAAGTGTCTTGCTAACCTGATTAACTAAACTTTGGACCTTATCCCCAATCCGAGGAACCTTCAAATAAAACAGACACTTAGAAGAATTGATAAGGGCTTCCAGATAGCCATTACTAAGGAAAATCTCCCTGATATTCTCAAATTCAAAGTCCAGTCTAGCAGGAGAACAAATTTTGTGTGCCCTGTACACCAAGGTTTTGATAAGATTAATTTTCCTTGATGTAGGTGCAAATGCACACCAATTCATATACAGGTCAGTAAAGATAGGTTTATAATAAATAATTGTAAGAAAACCACCTTTATTACACTCAACAAGAACGTCCAAAAAGGGCAAACAATTGTCCTTCTCTACTTTCATATTGAAGGAAAAAGCCTTATGTAAGGAGTTAAGCCTAGTGAAAAAATTTTCGGCTTCATTTTCATTTGAAAAAGTGGCAAAAGTGTTGTCAATGTACCTGAAATAAATGAAAGGAAATAAATGAAAGACTCTCTCTTTCTCTCTCTCTCTCTCTCTCTCTCTCTCTCTCTCTCTTTTTATATATATATATATATAGAGAGAGAGAGAGAGACCTGATTTAATATAGAGAAAGAGAGAGTGAGTGAGAGAGAGAGAGACCTGACTGAATATATATATATATATATATATAGAGAGAGAGAGAGAGAGAGACTTGATTTAATTTATATAAAGAGAGAGTGCAAGAGAAAGACCTAATTTAATATATATATACAGAGAGAGAGAGAGAGAGTGAGTGAGAGAGAGAGACCTGACTGAATATATATAGAGAGAGTGAGAGAAATACTGCTGCTCTTAGATGGATTTGGATTTATGCATTTACCACTGTGCAATAATGAGCATTTAATCTATCAGCTTTTTTAAAAAGATGATTTCATCCTAAGCAAGGCAATAAAGCCACTGAGACACAAGGAATTACTGTGTGTAGAAGAGTTGGAAATTAAAACATTGCTTGAGTTTGTTTCATTCACTAACACACAGACATGCTTAAGAAAGGTACTAATGCATCTTTTCTCCAATCAAGCTATGGATTGAATAGCGGAACAGATTAAGTTCTATACCCCTGGTTGGCTACCAGTCTAACATAGAAAGTAATTTTAACCTATTGTGATAAAATTTTCTACCTAGTCAGTCATGTCTCTTTTGAGACATGATTACCCAAGGGTGTATCGTGTATAGGTGACTGAATCAGGAGGACAGTAGATGGCAATTGCCACTGCAGTTAAATTTAAATGTGAGAGTCTTTCGTACCTTGATTTCACAAATTTAAGGGCAATACTTGATTGACAGCAAAGTCTCATTAGTTTGCCGTTGAAATATCTAGATGAAACTATCAGTTCTGTTTTCATAGTTTCTTTCCTCCCACTTCCCACTTGTGGAACTCTTCTGTCATTTTGCTTCCTAGTCAACTTGTGGAACTCTTCTGTCATTTTGCTTCCTAGTCAACTTGTGGAACTCTTCTGTCATTTTGCTTCCTAGTCAACTTGTGGAACTCTTCTGTCATTTTGCTTCCTAGTCAACTTGTGGAACTCTTCTGTCATTTTGCTTCCTAGTCAACTTGTGGAACTCTTCTGTCATTTTGCTTCCTAGTCAACTTTGTGAATCATTATCTTCTGTCTTCTTAATTTTTGTTCTTTTATTGTTGGCTCAACTTAATCACACTCAGTAATCCCTTGCATCTTAATGGCTTTCTTGCTTTGCTTGGGGGTGAAAGGATTACAATGAAAATGAAACTCCTTTTTAATATCTAATAATTGACTTATTCCAAAGAGAGTTACTACGATCAGATTGTGAAATTTTTTGTCTGGTGTTTTTGTAATAGATTTAGTAATTGTCAGTGTGTATATCTTTCATGTCAAATCAGAGCAAAATAATGTCAACTAAAGTCATATCTGTGTGTGTGGCCATATATGTATGCATGTATTGAACAGAAAAAGAAACATAAATTAAGCAGTCAAAAGGATAAAATAATGAAAAGAATTGATAAATATTCATGATGTTCAGAATGAGTGAAAGAGATTGTATTATGCTTGTATGCAGACAATAGGGACTGCTTGCCTTCAGCACTTCTTTTTTTTATTGAGATTCGGTCATTGATTATTGGCACTAAAGAAAAAAAATTTTCAGCATTCTATCCATAACATCAGAATGGCAAAAACAGATATGATGAAATTGATGAAATACATTAGTACAGCGCTCTGGTGTTCTCAGGTAAAAAAATTAGCACAGGCAATTTCTGATGAAATTATAAAGCTTATAAACTTTGGTAAACAAGTTGCTGGTTTTTGTGTTTCAATTGTTTCTTTAAGATTGAAATCTGGTGATGAATCCTTTTCTGTAAACATTGTATTAAGTATTAAGCTATGATTAATATTTTGTATTATTGAGTTCTTCATAAAATCATTGATCTGCTCAGAAAGAACAATCATTCAGCCTTTATATGATTTGCAATTCTATAATTTCAATCTTTTTGACAGATTTTGTTTCAAATTCATCCAATACTGCCCACTGTCAGAAAAAAGTAGTCATAAATGGTCTCTAGAGAGAAATTTATAATTAAAATCGAATTCTTTTAGAAACAATTTATTAATACCAGATATATTTAGAGATATGGATGTATGTTAACAAGTAATGGATATCAGCTCGGAATGAGAAATTAGAGAGCTGAGATTGAAATCCAGTTGAATTTTTTTCATTCCCTTATGCACAAATATTCTTGAAAAGGCATTAACCCATCACTTTCCCCCCAGCTATGGGTTGAATAACAGGACAGATTGAGTTCTATAGCCTTAGTTGGCAACTGATCTACCACAGAAAGTAATGGCAACCTACTGTGAGAAAATCTTCTACCTAGTTAATCATGTCTCTTTCAATACATGATTGCCCAAGTGTGTATCACATATGGCAATTAACTGACTGATATTGCAAAAACTTTAATTAACATAGAATTTTTACTTTATTTTTTATAATTAATACTGGATTTTATAGTGTGTATTAATGATTTAATGGATACTTGCTTCCCTGATAGCTACAATCTCCAAAAGTTTAAATGCAACATCAATTGCCATCTTCTATCTTCTTGATTCCGATCTTTCTCTTATCCTTTCTTTGACACACCCGGTACCTTGCACTTTTCTCACCATAACTCTCTGCACACCAGTGGTGGTCCTGGCTTGCTCAGGATGAAACAATTATAAAAAAAATTGTAGACACGAATCTGGATAGGTGCCTCTGCTGTTCATCTCAGTGTTCTCAACAGGCTCCAAAGGAGAACCTGTAATGTGATAGGTCCTGACTTGGCAGCTCGACTCCAGCCATTTTCTCACCGGTGGGATGTGGCTTCCCTCAGTTTATTCTACAAATATTTTCATGGCTTCTGCTCTGATAAACTTAAGTCACTTGTGCCCCCTCCACAAGAATTTACTCGTGCAACCAGAGTGGCAACAAGGTCCCGCCCATTTACAGTTAGATCAATGAAATGCAGCCAACAATTCTACTCCAGCAGCTTCTTTTCTTGCACTTCACGCCTTTGGAACAGCCTTCAATATACTTGCTTTCCTGATGGCTACAACCTCTAGGAATTTAAATGCAATGTCAATTCCCATCTCTTATTCACTTGACTCCAGTCTTTTCTACATCACCCCATATATCTTGTTCTTTTTCTTTCTCTCTACCTTCACAGCTGTTGTCACACCTGTATTTCCATCCTTCTCTTGCCCTTTCTCTGACACCATCTGTAAATGGTTTGTCTTTCTCTTCAATATCCTCCTGACTAAACTTTTACTCTTATGTATCCCCATGTGCATCAGTGGTGGTACTGCCTTGCTTGGGGTGAAATGATTAAAAATACAATAAAAAAAAACGTTCTCTTCTGGCATAAGGTTTCTTTCAGACAAGTGTCTTTATCTTTGTCATATTAATGCCAATATTTTGGGACTCTATTCCTTAATCCATTTTCAGGTATATGTTGCATTCTGGTACTCTCCCAAGATTATTGAACACACCTATTTATGTTATGCTGCTTCATTTATTTGTCATTCTTAATTCATCCCATGGAAAGTGCGACACGGAGATCCGAAGGCAAATTGGCATGGCAAAGGACGTGTTCCAGAAGATGAGCAAAATACTAACACACAGGAAAATCTCAATAGAAACAAAGAAAAGATTGCTAGACTGCTACATGATGTCAGTTCTTCAATACAGCAATGAATGCTGGACAATATCATCGAAAATGAGGAAAAAACTGGAAGTGGCCGAAATGTGGTTCTACAGAAGGATGCTACGGATATCGTGGACTGAGCATGCAAGCAATGATGAGGTGTTGGAAAGAATGGCAACAAAAAGGAAATTGATACTGAGCATCAGGAAGACAACTGAAGTTCTTGGGACATGCAATGAAGAAGGAAAGCCTGGAGAACCTGATACTGACTGGTCAGATAGAAGGAAGGAGAGACAGAAGAAGGCAGTGAATAACATATTTGCAGGGTCTGATCAGGTGGATGACGGAACGGGGGTTGCCAGGAGCAACAGGAGCAAATGTACTAAGAGCCACAAGGGATAGGGAGACATGGAGAACTATGATCGCCGACATCCTGAGGGGACAGGGCACATAGAAGAAGAATAAGAATTCATCCTAATGATACCTGGTCTTCATGGAGACATAATGACTAAGAGCTTAGTAAATGAAATCAGTATATCAAGTACAAATTATAGCTGAGGGGGCTCTATTCTCTTTGCAATAATGTTCTTAGAAAAGATATGAATGAAGCTTTGCATAAAATTGTAGGACAAACTGAGCTTTCTTGCCTTGCTAGTGTAACCAGTCTAAAAAATAGAATAACTCTCAATTCAACCCCTACCCAAGTAATATGTCATAGAGCAAGTGTAGAATTAGATATCAATAAATTGGAGAAGAATATTCCATAGCATTGAAGCTTAATTGAATTAACTGAAACTGCTCATTTATGAGCAGACTAGCAGTATAACCTGGTGTTGCTCGGGTGTAATGAAAGCTTTAAAACTAATTCATGGTCCTGGAGCACAGACTCTCTGGATGTTGGCACGAAAGACTAAAAACCAATAGTTGTTAAAGCGTAACCTTAGACTGAAAGAAAAATGAATGGATGTAAGTCAAATTTTTATCCAATAAGTTTTTTTCGTCATTAACTGAATTTTGAAGACTAAATAAATCCTCTGAGTAAATGGTATCTTGGCTGATACTAAGAACTACAATTATACCTACTTAGAGCCAAATCCGAAGCAAAAACTTAAATAAAAAGGCTGAAAAAAATACAGACATACAGGCAGATAAACACACACACACACACACACACACGCAAAAACATCTTGCCTTTTATATATATATAGATTTTCTGCACTATTGTAAGAACTGCAAACTTGAAACTTCTGAGTATCATTTTTTATGTCTTTGTCTATGAGCGTATCAAATTTTATTAAAATCAGTCCACTCCTTATATAACTCAATTTTTTCAATTATCGATTTTTGATATTTATCGATGGTACCTCAACACAAAACCTAGCTAAGAGCACTCACAGATGGTTATCATCCAACTGTGTAAATTTTCAAGAAAATCAGTTCAGCCGTTTCGGAGTCTATAGGTAATGGACACACACACAAACAGAGACAAAGTTCCATTTATAAATAAGTTTAGATTAGATTAGATTTGATATGATTCTATTTGTAAGATTCAATTGTTTTTTACTCTTTGTGGTCTATGTAATGCCAAAATATATTTCAGGTTATAAGATGTGGCTTCCAGTACCTGGTGTTCCAAAGCAGTTTCCTACCTAGGTACTAACTGGAATCGACACCCCAATTAACATTTTTTTTTTATTAAGCAAAAACACAATGTTTTTTTTTTAAGAAAATCACTGACTAAATTAACAAAATACTGTTCCTGTCAAATATTTCAGATATTTTTTTATGAATTAAAAAAAGTAGAAGCAATTAAAGATCAGCAAATTAAATCTTTTTTTTTTTCATATTCTCTCCTACTCAGTACTCCCTTGTCTCTTACTGGCTTTATTGCCTTGCTAGGTAATCTTTAATTATTTATCATTTCAAGTGACAATGTATCAAAGTCATAAAATCTATTTATAAATCCCATTAAAATCATTTGCCTAATAATGTTCAGGGTTTTTATTATTATCTTTGATATGAAGTTAAATATTTACAGTTTTATAACTTTCATCACTATGCAGTAAATAATTTATGATTTAATATTAATGTGCATTTTTAATTTAGGACTCATTTAAAGCATGTGCTACAGTCCCCACACTAGCTTAATTCGTGTCCTGAATGGTTAGTTAAAACCAATTTTAAGAAAATTTTAACTTGCATAATAGAATTGGACATGCTATTTACATAAATATTGGCTAATATACTAGGCCTGTCTGAAAAGTAATGGGACTTACGTGTATTTAGATGTGAGTGGCATTGTCTGCAGGGAGTTCTTGCCACAGAGCCAGATAATCAATTAGCAAGTCTACAAAGAGATCCTGCAGTGTTCGCTTTGCTCATTACGTAAGAAGAGATGAGTTCTTGGAAGAAAAATTTTTGGCTGTTATATCACAACAATGCAGCTGATAACATTGCCCTGTGCATCCAGCAGTTTCATAACGATACTGAAACAACCTCCCTATTCACCTGATCTTGCACTGTGTAACATTATCTTTTCCCAAATCTCAAGGGGATCATTAAGGGGATGCATTTTAAAGATGTGGAAGCCTTCAGGTAGACTCTAAGGACAGAGCTGACGGGGACATCCATAAAGAATCTTTCCAGTAGTTCACAGAAGCATGGAAGAGAAGGCTGCAAAAGTACATCAGATTTGAAAAGGATTACTTTGAAGGGGAAACCATGTAGTTTGTTGTTTAGAATTGAAATAAAATATTTGTGATTCCATTCCCATTACTTTTCAGGCATCCATATAGATACATATATATATATATATATATATATATATATATCCATATGTATATATGAGTTGAATATATATAGATAGATAGATACCTATTTAGATATATATATATATATATTTATATATATTTATATATGTATAGATAGATAGATGCATATTTATATATATATGTATAGATACATATGTATATATATATATATAGATACATATATATGTATATATAAGTTGAATATATATATATAAATATAGATACACATACATATATATATATGTATTTATACATACATATATATATATATATATAAAGCAATTGGCTGTCTAACCGTACTGAAGAGCTGTGATACAGCGAAACAGATCTGTTTGCAGATGACTATATATATATATATATATATATATATATATATATATGTATGTATACATGTATAGGTACATATATATATATATATATATATATACATACATACATGTATAGGTACATATATATATATATATATATACATGTATAGGTACATATATATATATATATATATATATATATATATATATATGTATACATGTATAGGTACATATATATATATATATATATATATATATATATTTATATGTATATATGTATAGATACATATATATATATATTTATATATGTATATATGTTGAATATGTAGATCGAAATCCAAGAAAATGAACAGAAAAATATAGAACAGGTAGGAAAAAAGTGTCTTTAATCAAAGATGTTTCACTTCAACAAGCTTCTTCAGAGATTTTTTCAAGATGAATGATTTAAAAACATTTTTTGTTAAATTTTTAAAATCCACAGAGAGAAACTGATACACCCTCAATCAACATACTGTCTCTGTGAATTTGACTGGTTGGTTTGTTTTTATGGTACATCAACCTCCACAGGTCATTTATTACCAACTAAATTTTATTTATTTATTGCTGGTAATACCTTTTTTTTCCAACAATTTATTGTTGTTTTTATATAAGTTTTTTGTGTCTACTAATACTTTTTCTTTTCAAGTATCAAGATTCATTTGGATTTGTTTTTAAGGGCAGGGTCCCCAAGTCCTACCCTTGTCATTTAACCCATAACTGGAGAGAAGGAACGGATTAATACCTTTCGCAAGGGTACTAGTGCTAAATTGAATTCAGGGTATTCAACTGGAATTTGAACTTGGCTCACTGATTTCTCTTTCCGAGCTGATATCCTTTGCACCACAACGCACATCTGTCACTAAACACTTTTAGCACCTGGTATTCTCAAGCGGTCACCCATCTAAGTACTGACCAGACTAAATGTTACTTAACTTTGGTGATCGAGCAAGAACTGGTATATTCAACGTGATAGGCTGTAAGCCTTTGTGAACTTAAAAATTTTAAAGGAAATCTCTGAAGAAGCTTGTTAAAGTGAAACATGTTAGATTAAAGACACTTTTCTCCTACTAATTCTTTACTTATTCTATTCATATATATATATATATATACACACATATATTTTCTCCTCCCCTCATTACAAGAATATATATTTATTTGTATATTTATTTTAACATGTTTTCCCCCCTTTTTTGGCTCTTCATTTTCATTTTGTTCTATTTGTTTGATTTATAGTTCCAACGATTTTCTCCTGAGGAGATGTTAGCCGAAAGGGCCTTAGGGACTGTCAATAAATTCCTTGTTTTTAAAATAGCATATATATATATATATATATATATATATATATATATATATATTTTTTTTTTTTTTTCTTCATTTTGATATAGACTGTGTTGCTGATGATACGTGAAATCTCTCTTAGGGATTTCATGTTGAAATGTTCATTCAACATTTTTGAATTTTGAAAATTTATTTTAATTTATATTGGCTCTGTAATTTTAATTACATTGAGCTCTCCTCCTGCATCATTTTTTAATATTAAAATTTTTAATATTAATTAGGATCAGGTTCTTGGGATTTACCTTCCTACTTTTCCGTTTTGGATTAAAGTAATTTAATAAAATAAAAAAATATATGTATTTAAAAATTGTTAAAACTGGTATAAAAATAAATTCCTTGTTTTTAAAATAGTATATATACCACAACATATAAGAAATGAGCAAAATATATTGTTTATGAATATTACATCATTATTTTAAAATTCTTTAAAAATAAATAATCTCATACTGCATTATTTTCCATTTCCTTTTTTGAAAGAACTGATTGTTTTTACCTTTCTTCTTATCTTTCAGGTTTCCTGGTTGAAAAAACTCCCCAAAAAACACCCGCTGACAGTTGGTACATATACATTTATAGAAGACGCAAACATATCGGTGTTTCATAATAATCGCACTCACGAGTGGAATTTATTAATCAAGGACGTAAAAATATCACACTCAGGTGTGTATGAGTGCCAAGTAAGTTCAACAGAGAAACTTTCACGTTTGGTGCAGCTAACAGTCAAAGGTGAGATAAATTTGAAGAATTTTTTCTAAGTTCATTTGTGCGAAAAGAGGAATCAATAAGCCTACCAAGGAAATATATAAATTTCAAAGGAATTTAAAAAAAAACATAATATATCAATAAACAGAGATGAAATAAATACACCCACACCCACACCCACCTATTGGTATGTGAATTAATAAGTATGCTTATGGGTATACACTCAAGTATACACATATATATAAAAATATTATTCAGGTATTAATAAAACAGTACTCAATGTGGTATAACCAGAGCTATTAATTATAGATTAATAAACATACACACTGGTGGCATGACTTGAAGTTTCATGCACTACGCAATCATCAGGCGCATATTACAATCTGAATATGTAATATGTTTATAATATGCACCTGATGATTGCAATGCGCATGAAACACTTGGTTGTGCCACTGTCATAAGATAACATGTATATTTATTTACACATATATATAAGTAAATAAAAGATTGATGAAATTTTATAAAAATGATTAGTAACACATTTTGTTCAAAGAAGATCCATCTTCAGGCTAATTATTTTATTGATAGAATCAGTCTTCTATATAAAAGCTGTGGAATCGATAAAAAATGCAACAAATGCTGTTTCCAGTCAATATCGTTGCAGTCCACCTCCAGGTAGTTTTTATGTCTAGAGTGATTCTGTCAATAAAACCATTATTTGTTTGAAGATGTTCCTTCTTGAAAGAAACCATGGTGCTCAGATCTTTTCTGTATATTGTTGCTCACTTGTTTCTAATTTGTTGCATCCATATTTCTATATCATATCTTTCATACATACATATATATATATATATATATATATAAACAGAGAGAGAGAGAGAGAGACTAAGAGAGAGTGGGAAGTGCTGAATTTAAGATCAATCAACTAACTGACAAATGTTATATCTGTATTAATATATATATATATATATTAATGCAGGTTTCATTGAATAATATAGACAAGTTTTGTCTATTAATTTTGTGTAGGATCCGTTCATACCGTCTGATATACTTGATGGTGATGTCGTTAAAAGACAACAAAAAATCACAGTATTTGTTGAATTTTTTATCAGGTCTAAGCTTTCGGCTCACATAAGCCATTATCAAAGAGTAAATAATAACACACAGTAAACATAGAACATTTAAGCTATTAACAATAAAGATAATTGAATTGAAAATATAAGTCCATCCCTACCGTGGCGGATGGCCGAAGACAGTGACAAAATAGTGGTGTTGTGGTCCCTGGTCTGATTACAGACATTTGAGTACGTTGTTGGAAATATCGAAATTGATTGTATTCAAACCAGGTTTAAACTGTTTAATGTAGAGTGCTTCGAGGATTTTTAGTTTCTGCTTATTATTTTCTTGTTTGAGTATGTACGTGTTATCAACAAGCGTTTGTCTCAGAAGTGTGCGTTGATAACCGTGTTGTTCTAAATGACGGAATATATTTGAATTTTTATTTAAGTGCAACGTCAGACGCCGTGAGAGCGAATTTGTGGTGTGGCCGATGTAGATATTATTAAGGTTGTTAGAGATACATTCTCTAAATGGACATATGAATTTATATACTACATTGGTCTTCTGCAAATCACTAACGGTGGGGGAAGAGTCGTTGCGGACAAATGAATTAGATGTAGTGGATTTAGTGTAATATATAATGAACTTAATTCTTTTGTTAGAGTCTGTCGGAGAAATATTAGTATTTATGAGTTTTTTTAGGATGTTTTCATCTAGTTGGTAGTTGGAGTGCATCTGGCTACGGTATAAGAGAGTGATATGTTTAGGATTGGTTGGGTTAGTATCATGTGTTGTTTTTTCCATGTTAAGCTTTTTAAGAAAGTAATGTATTTGTTCATCAACTATGTAGTTGGGAAAATTATTATTGATGAGTGTCTGTTTTATGTTTTTTAGTTCACTGTAGAAGATCTGATTTGTAGATGAATTGACTTTTGCACGGTATAATAGATTTTTTATGATGGCTATTTTGTAATAGTGGGGGCATTCACTAATATAATTGAGTGTGGAGGGATTTTTATTAGTAGGTTTTTGATACGGTGAGATAGTAAATTTATTGTTGTCAGTGTTAATTAATATATCAAGAAAAGGAATTTTGTTATCTTTGCTAAGTTCATAAGTAAATTTTAAAACTGAGTTATTTTGAAACTGTTTTTGAAGTTGTAAGATTTCATTAGTGTTTTTAATTGATAGTAGGATATCATCAACATATCTTAGATATATTGATGGTTTTGTAAATTTTGCAAAGGTAGTATTTTCAAGGTTAGACATGTAGAAATTACTAAAAATCGGACCAAGCACTGAACCCATGGAGACTCCGTCACGTTGTATATATATAGTGTTGTTTGGATCAACAAAAGGCACTTCAGTAGTACAAGCTAGTAGAATTTTTCTTAGGATGTTGGGATTAATTTTGAGTGGGGGTAATGAAGGATTACTGTAAACATTTCTTATAATTATATCAATAGTTTCACTGACGGGTACATTAGTAAAAAGGTTTTCCACATCAAGTGAAGCTATGATTTCATTATTAGGATTTTCACTCTTGAGGATTTGGATTGCCTCTAAGGTTGACTTTATGCTGTATTTACTCGGAAGGTAGGGTGTGATAAGCTGGTTAATATGTTTAGTTAACTGGTATACAGGAGTAGGAATTTGGGATATGATAGGGCGGAGAGGATAGTTAGGTTTATGAGTTTTTATGGTTCCGTATATGTAACCAGGTTTATAGTCACCAATAATTTTAGGGAGTTTTAAGGAATTCTGATCAGCGTTGTTGGCACTAATGAGTTTATTAATTTTAGATTTTAGTTGGTGTGTCGGGTTTTTGTTAATTTTTTTAAATTTTGTGTGGTCATGGAGTATGTGGTTGAGTATATATATATATATATATGTATATATATATATATATATCAGTGGACACTGAGGTCAGCACTGAGGGGTAGCAGTCTATTGCATGTTTGAACAAAATCTTCAGGCCATGTGTGTTGGGCAATAGTGCAATTATTTATATATGCCTCTTATTGGAGTAGTGGTAGTGAAAGATGCCTTCCAAAAGTTATGCAAAGTATTAAGGAAAAAAAGGGAAATTTCATTAGAAACAACAAAAAAAAGTGTACTGAATATTAGCTCTCCTATATGGTAATGAATTCTGGACATTCTCCTCAAAGATGAAGAAGAGACTTGAAGCAACAGAAATGTGGTTCTACAGGAGCATGTTGAACTTACCAAGGATCAAATATGTGAGAAATGACAAAGTTTTAGAGAAAACTGAAACAAAAAATAACCTTATGCTTAACACCAGGAAAAGAAATCTGAGATTTCTAAGGCACATAAGCAAAAAAAGATTGGAAAATTTGATACTGACAGGACAGTCAATAAAAGATCAGGGTTTATGAGAGAAAACAAAATGACAAAATGTATTAAGAGCTATGAAGAACAGGAATTATGAAGAGCTATGATAGTCAAAGTTCTGAAGAGACAGAAGAAGATGATGTTGATAAATTTAGATAAGACAATCAATATACACATATCAGTTTAGTGCCATATGTGATACATACATGAATGATCATGTCTCAAAAGAGACATGACTGAACAGGAGATTTTCTTGCAGTAGGTTGCTGTCACTTCTTGCAGTAGACTGGTTGCCAACAAAGGCTATAGAACCTAATCTGTCCTGTTATTTATCCCATAGCTATAGGGAGAAGAGATGAATTAATACCTTTCC
Organism: Ascarosepion bandense; assembly: GCA_037127315.1. NCBI lineage: Eukaryota > Metazoa > Mollusca > Cephalopoda > Sepiida > Sepiidae > Ascarosepion > Ascarosepion bandense. The sequence continues at coordinate 4,420,921 of JBBBDQ010001439.1, read as the reverse complement.
CAAGGGTATTTGCTTATAAGTGAATGCAATGAATTAAACAGGAACTCAAACTCAGCTCTCTGATTTCTTGTTCCAAGCTGATATCCACTGCACCACAATGAACATCCAAGCCTTTTCCAAATTTTTCCATAACTATCTCGGCGTGGTGTAACGGTTAGCAAGCTCGAATCACTAGAATCATTATAACTGAGAAGTGAATTCAATCCTCACTGGATACTCCCTACTTTCAGCCGTGTGTTACATCTAAACTACACTTAGAAAATCACCTTTCTCCAGGTTTGGGGGTTAGGCGCAGGGCTAACAACCCTGCCCCATAAAAACAGTTTGTTACAGAAACAGCAAAAATGCTGCCCTACACACCATTGGGTGTGACAGAAAAGTTTAAAGGTTTTTTTTTTGTTTTTTTTATCATGGCTATGTTATTTTGTGCCATATCTTATCATCAAACCATTTTAATTTATCTTACCAAATCTGTCTTTTCATGCTGCATTTAATATACATTGAATACCAGCCAACCAACCTTTTGCTCCACCTATTACTTTTCCTTCTTGGTAACCAACCCACTCACTATATCTTCATCTGTTCCATGATCCATGTTGACATCATTATCTCTTGCTTTACACTTTCCATTGATCTTTGTGCATTTATAACTATTTTCAACAGACTTTCTTAATGTGTTTGAAACCATACTACAGTCATTACATGCTTTATGTTTTAAGCATATTGACAGAATATGCTTATTATTGTCTGTAGTTTTATAAAATGACTAGCAGTATAGCCCGGTGTTGCTTGGGTGTAAAGAAAGTTTTAAAACTAATTCAAGGTCCTGGAGCTCAGACTCTTTGGACGTTGGCACAAAAGACTAAAAAGCAATAGTTGTTTCTAGTTAAAGCGAAACCGTAGACTGAAATAAAAATGAATGGATGTAAGTCAAATTTTGATTTCCTGGTATCGATATCAAATAAGCTTTTTTCATCGTAAACTGAATTTTGAAGGCTAAATAAGTCCTCTGAGTAAATGAATATCATGGCTGAGACTAAGAACTACAATTATACCTACTTAGAGCCAAACCCGAAGCAAAAACTAAAATAAAAGGGCTGAAAAATACAGACATGCAGACAGATAAAGGGCTGAAAAATACAGACATGCAGACAGATAAACAGACACACACACAAACATCTTGCCTTTTATATATATATATATTATTGATTGTCTGTACTATTTTAAGAACTGCAGACTTGAAACTTCTGAATATCTTTTCTTATGTCTTTGTCTATGAGTGTATTAAATTTGATTAAAATCAGACCACTCCTTCTATAACCTGATTTTTTCGATTTTCGATTTTTGATATTTATCGGGGGTACCTCAACACAAATTGATTGTCTGCACTATTTTAAGAACTGCAAACTTGAAACTTCTGAATATCTTTTCTTATGTCTTTGTCTATGAGTGTATTAAATTTGATTAAAATCAGACCACTCCTTCTATAACCTGATTTTTTTGATTTTCGATTTTTGATATTTATCGGGGGTACCTCAACACAAAACCTAGCGAAGAACACTCGCAGACACTTATAGTACAACTGTGTAAATTTTCAAGAAAATCGGTTCGGCCATTTTGGAATCAATAGGTAACAGACAGACACACACACAGACACACACACACACACACACACACACACACACACACACACACACACACACATTTAGATTTAAATTTGTGTTTAGATTTAGATTTGCAACTTAATATATGTTATTTCCACTAATTTTAATGGTATTTCTTTAATATTGTCATCTGACTCATGTAAATGAATTCCTGGACATTCTTCAGTTCTTCGTCCTCTAATCTAATGACTTAGATTATTTCGTTCATTTATTATTTATAGTAATTCTGTCATTGTTATCAATGAAATGTTTTTATCTTTCATTTGTTTACTTCAATTCCTTTCAAGGTCATTTTCTGAAAAGTACTTTTAATATAATTTCAGAGAACTCTAGAAAATATATAAATCTATTAAAGCATGGTGAAAAGACAGTTCTTTTCAACTGATTTAAGTAATCTTACATGAATCCTAAACATGTTGCAGTTACCAATTTACTAATGTTAACTTTAAATAACACAATTCAAAGACAACTTTTTAGAACAGTCTTCTGCACAGATACTTCCAAGAACATTACAATCTTAACCTCTTCATGTCAAGGGTCAATATATTTTTTTTTAATCATATCATTCCAAACAAGGCGGTGAGGCCACTGATGTGCATGGGGCTATTTAAGAGTAGAATGATAAGAAAAAAAGAAAGCTGGGAACCACATCCTAAACAGGAAGCAAGGGATGAGCCTCTTCACCTGTTCAAAAGACGTGGGTGGAGTGTGAACTGGGCGATAGTTAAGTCTATCTACTCCAATTGAGAACAAAAAAAAAGAGAAAAGAAAAAAAAAAGTGAAAGAAAATTGGGAAAAAGAAAAAAAAAAAAGCCGGGAACCACATCCTAAACAGGAAACAAGGGATGAGCCTCTTCACCTGTTCAAAAGACGTGGGTGGAGTGTGAACTGGGCGATAGTTAAGTCTATCTACTCCAATTGAGAACAAAAAAAAAAGAGAAAAGAAAAAAAAAAGAAAGAAAATTGGGAAAAAGAAAAAGAAAAAAGCCGGGAACCACATCCTAAACAGGAAACAAGGGATGAGCCTCTTCACCTGTTCAAAAGACGTGGGTGGAGTGTGAACCGGGCGATAGTTAAGTAATATATTCTTAACCTCTTAATATCAAGGGTCACTACAATCTTAGCATCTTCAAGTCTAGAATCAGTCATTATCTCACCACTATAGCTTCATAATTTTCAGTTCCTACGTTGCCCTGCATATCACACAAATTCAGTGACCCTCTACCTTAAATATTAATAATGAAAAATCTCTGAATACTAAACTCATCTCACAAGCTAATGCTCTGCCACCAAACCACTTGCACATAATTACTAAATTTAGGTTTTTATGGTACAAAGCCATCTATCTGACTATTTACTAAGCTGATGTCAGTCTGGTGGTAGAACACATATGTAGAGTACTCAGTGAGGATTGACCTCACTGCATCAATAATGTTAAATTTTATTCCTTTAACATTTTTGGAAATAAAATTTAACACATCTCAAATTCTCAAAATTAACTTTTCCATCACCAGAATTTTACATACAGGGCAACAAATGGCACACCTACATTTTTGTAGCCACCCACTCCACATCTCAAGCAGCAACAATAAGTTTGTGGATCAAGCAGCCAAAATCTAGGTCATGAATAGATTCTGGCAAGTTAAGCCCATAATATAAGTTGAGGTTCAAGTGATGCAAGTTCCCAAAAAAGTTTTAATTTTGACTAATTACAGAGGAATTTTGAGGCCATATGAAATGAGTTTAAGTCCAACATTTGCTAATTACAGGGGAATTTTGAGGCCATATTTTTTTTTTTTAATCATATCACCCCAAGCAAGGCGATAATACCACTGATGCGCAGGGGGCTATGTAAGAGTAAAAAGAATGGAAAAGAGAAAGCCGGAAACCACATCCTAAACAGGGAACAAGGGATGAGCCTCTACACCTGTTCAATAGACGTGGGTGGAGTGTGAACCAAGCGATAATTTAGTCTATCTACTCCAATTGAAAAAAAAAAAAGTGAGAAGTTTGGAAAAGAAATGAGTTTAAGTCCAACATTTGCTACTTCAACCTATTTGCTTATGATTCTATCACTAAAATGGCCTTATTTTAATTAAAAAAAAAAAAAACACTTAAAAGAAATATAAACAATCGATTTTGTTGAAAATTTCCTCATTAAAAATATTTGCTTCAGATCCCCTCTGGGATTAGGGGCTATGAACCTTAAGCTTCATTAGTTTACTAATAGTTCTTCCATGGAGGACAACTATTACATTTAGTTTCCAGTAAAATAAGATCTGCTCTGATAGTCCACAGGTTTTCAGCCATGTACACTCTCATAAGGAGATAAAGGTATCTAATAATATCAGTCTTTTTTTTCATATGACCACAATCAGTAATGAGCAAAAATCAATCTAAGTAAGCTTTAATATATGAGTTTAGGTTGTAATCTAACTCTAGGGAAATGTAATAATCATTCATCTGACAATCATATTTAGCCTTACAACCTTTTTTACAACCTCATGTTCATCAATGAAATTTGGTCTAGAATCTAAGAAACTAACAGTTATTGCTCGGGTCTAATGAAAGCTTTAAGACTAATCCATGGTCCTGGAACTCAGACTCAGCCTAAAGAATATTTGTGTGAAGTTTGGTGAGAATCGGATAAAATTTGTGGATTTGTATAAAGGACATACAGACAGATAAACAGACACACACACAAACATCTTGCCTTTTATATATATATATCTATATTATTGATTTTCTGCACTATTGTAAGAACTGCAAACTTGAAACTTCTGTATAGTGTTTCTTATGTCTTTGTCTATGTGTGTATCAAATTTGATTAAAATCGGACCACTCCTGATTTTTTTAATTATCGATTTTCGATATTTATCGGGGGTACCTCGACACAAAACCTAGCTAAGAACACTCGCAGACGCTTATCGTAAAACTGTGTTAATTTTCAAGAAAATTGCTTCAGCTGTTTGGGAGTCTATAGGTAATGGACACACACACACACACACACAGACATACATACATACACACACAGAGACAAAGTTCTATTTATAAATAAGTTTAGATATTTAATATGCATATTTCATTATACAAACACCTAAATTGTTCCCATGTTATAATATACTGCTTATTGTATAGAAGCAGCTATTTTTGTTTCTTCAAGTATGCAGTTCCTGCATCATTTTCAACATGCAGTTTGCACATTGATTACTTCTCGGTATCTTAAGTATAAAATAGATCTTACGTCTTAAGGTTATCCAATTAATTTAATGCACTTTAGTAAGGTTTCAATGTTTCTGACAAGATCTTAAAGTCATTGTACGTCTGATTATTAAACCAATGGTTTGTATAGTTGTATATAGTTCTGCTCCCATGAACAGCTTCTTTTCACACACTTCTCGCCTGTGGAATTCCCTTCCATATACTTGCTTCCCCAGCGGCTACAATCTCCAGGAATTTAAATGTAAGGTCAATAGACATCTCCTCTCTCACTAACTTGTATCCATCCTCAAGCTCTTTTTTCCATCTACTTCACCCCCATTCTTATCCGTCTTTTACCCTCCTCCTGAAATTTCCTATAACTAACCACTCTTTCTTATCAATTTCCTCTATGTAACACCCTGCACAACAGTGGCAGTAGAATGCCTTGCTTGGGGTGAAATGATTAAAAAAAAAAATTAGCTCCCTGGTGCCCCCTATATATGAATTTACTCGAGCCACAGATTAGCAACTATGTCACATCCTTTTACTGTGAAACCAATAAAATGTAAATGCAAATTCTACTCTAGCAGCTTCTTTTTTTGCACTTCTCAACTGTAGCTGTCGAGGTTGAAGCAACCTCGACAGCTACAATCTGCAAGAATTTAAATGTAAAGTCAATAGTCATTTCCTATCTCACTAACTTGCATCCTCTCTCTCGTGCTCCTTTCTCTGTCCACTCTACTCACATCAGTATTCTCATCCTCTTACCCACTTCCTGACACCCCCTATAACCTGTCACTCTTTCTCATAATTTTCCTCCTATGTAACCAGTGGCGGTAAAATGCCTTGCTTGGGGTGATATGATTATAAAGAAAAAGAAAAAGTATAAAATGAATCTGTATATTTTCTTCCATTTGTTCCTTGTTCTTGGTAAAAGATTGAATGCAAAGATAGCAAGAATGTTTTTTTTTAATTCCATTTCCCAGTGCTAATATTTGGAATTTTCCAATAGGAAAATGCACTTTTTCTCCGAATGAACTTATCGCCTGAGGAAACGGATACAAAATCTTCATGTCACCTCTCCATTCTGATTTATTGAGAATATCTACTGCTTCATTAACTAACTATGGTTTTAATTATTTATCATTGTTAACCAATTGAGACTTAAAAGATTCTTCAATAGGTTAAGTCTATCACAGTCAACTAAGGAGATAGCTAACTGCTGCTGATCTTCTTCTTCTTCTTTTGTGTACCTTGTCCCTTCAGGACTTAAGCAATCATGGCCTTCCACGTCTCCCTATCCCTGGTGGTTCATCACAAACATTAAAAAATATTTTGGTTGGAAACTAAAAATTAGTCATCAGCCAAGAATTTTTTATAAATTAATATAGATTTCTTTATATATATCATATCTATTATCTTTAATAGATTAATATAGCTTTCTTTATATATATATATATATATATATATATATATATATATATATCCGAGTGAATAAGGAATGCAGAATGAAAAATTTTACAACGTCCATAACATTAATTTAAAACAGTGCTCAATATATAATACAGAGCTGTGAATATTTAAATTTAAAATTTTATAAAAAAAATCCATTTCCTAAATTGAAAATTAAGGTTAAATAGACAAAATTAGATTAATTATAAAAACTGTGCTTACATACAAACATTAAATTTTACCTATTACCTTAAATACAAATATACCTATTACCTATTTACCTATTACCTTAAATACAAACATTAAACTTTACCTCTTACATTAAATTTTAACTATTACACACCACAAATTGTGATCTAATTTAAAATTTAAAATTCTATAGAAAAAATCGGTTTCCTAAATTCAAAATTAAGGTTAAATATACAAAATTAGATTAATTATAAAATCTGTGCTTAAATACAAAAATATTCTATAGTTGTACAAATAAACATGAAAGATAGGTCCAATCCCATCACTCCCCACCCCTTACACTTCCCTACTCCACTCCTCTAATAAATCCAAAGAATAAAGTCTAGTTATGAGGCCATAAAAAGTTACATCCCATTTTCTAATGTTAAATCTGTCTACAAAATTCCCAGACACTCATTAATCAACTATATCTATGGCCCACCCCACTCTCTTCAAAATTCTAAGGACAATATACAAGATTTATCTCCTTATAAGCCACATATAAGAAAAGAGGCTTTTCATTCCTTTCCACACCACCTGATGAAACATTGTAATTTCAATGTCAAACAAAATTTACAATTTGTAGTGGATAAAAAAAATTGTACATGTTCTAAAATATAATTTATAATAAATATATATTATTTTTAGTAGATTAATATAGATTTCTTGATATAAATTATCTTTTAATAGATTAATATAGATTTTTTCATATATATTATATTATCTTTTAATAGATCAGTATAGATTTCTTTATATATATTAACTTTAGTAGATTAATATAAATTTCTTTATATATATTATTTTTTAATAGATTATTGTAGATTTCTTTATATATATTATCTTTTAATAGATCAATATAGATTTCTTTATATATATCATATTACTTTTAGTAGATTAATATAAATTTCTTTATATATATTATTTTTTAATAGATTATTGTAGATTTCTTTATATATATTATCTTTTAATAGATCAATATAGATTTCTTTATATATATCATATTACTTTTAGTAGATTAATATAAATTTCTTTATATATATTATCTTTTAATAGATTATTGTAGATTTCTTTATATATATTATCTTTTAATAGATCAATATAGATTTCTTTATATATATCATATTACTTTTAGTAGATTAATATAAATTTCTTTATATATATTATCTTTTAATAGATTATTGTAGATTTCTTTATATATATTATCTTTTAATAGATCAATATAGATTTCTTTATATATATCATATTACTTTTAGTAGATTAATATAAATTTCTTTATATATATTATCTTTTAATAGATTATTGTAGATTTCTTTATATATATTATCTTTTAATAGATCAATATAGATTTCTTTATATATCATATTACCTTTAGTAGATTAATATAAATTTATTTATATATATTATTTTTTAATAGATTATTGTAGATTTCTTTATATATATTATCTTTTAATAGATCAATATAGATTTCTTTATATATATCATATTACTTTTAGTAGATTAATATAAATTTCTTTATATATATTATCTTTTAATAGATTATTGTAGATTTCTTTATATATATTATCTTTTAATAGATCAATATAGATTTCTTTATATATCATATTACCTTTAGTAGATTAATATAAATTTCTTTATATATGTTATTTTTTAATAGATTACTGTAGATTTCTTTATATATATTATCTTTTAATAGATTACTGTAGATTTCTTTATATATATTATCTTTTAATAGATCAATATAGATTTCTTTATATATATCATATTACCTTTAGTAGATTAATATAAATTTCTTTATATATGTTATTTTTTAATAGATTACTGTAGATTTCTTTATATATATTATCTTTTAATAGATCAATATAGATTTCTTTATATATATCATATTACCTTTAATAGATTAATATAAATTTCTTTATATATATTATCTTTTTATAAATTAACATAGATTTTTTTAATATGTTAAACATAATATTGTCTGAAATGATAAATAATTTAAGATGCAGTGATTTTGTAATCTTTTTATCTCTAAGCAAAGCAAATAAAACCACTTAGACACAAGGGACTGTTGCATTTGACAAAATACAAAATACTAGAAGTAAAAGCAGACATTATTAAGGAGTAAGAACAATAAAAGAGCAGAAATCTTTTATGGCAGAAAGTGCTACTACATATGAGCAGTAATTTTAATTTTATGCAAATTCTTTTCTTTCATTTAGTAGGATGACCTTTATTGGAAACTGGGATAAATTAGGACCATTTTCCTTGTTTCTAAACAAAAGTTCATCTATGTCTGATACAGAAATTATTTTCAAGAAAATAAAAGCCAAAGTTATAACCTTATTAAACATAGTATGCATGCAAATATTTTTGACCTTCTTATAGGGAGCCACGTTAGAGAATGAAAAGATTGAAACTATCTGTGCACATACGATTTTCAAATAACTTGATCAGCAGAATAAGCATCAGCATTAAACATAAAAGAAAAAATAAAGAATAAAAGAATCCAAAATATAGAAAAGCCAGGAGCGCTCAGTAGAAGGTCATATATTCATTGCAGTGGCCAGGAGTAAATAATCTCCAAAATACACAGATATGAACAGGCAGGGCCCGGAAGTTTTTTCCATCTAAATTTATCCTGCACATATATAAATCTACCATCCGCCCGTGCATTGAATACTGCTGCCACATCTGGTCGGGTGCCCCTGCTAGTCTCCTCGGGGTTCTTGACAAAATACAATGGAGAGTCTGTAATGTGATTGATACCAACTTGACAGACCGGCTGCAGTCACTCTCTCACCGGCGTGACGTGGCTTCCCTGTATCTCTTCTATAAATACCTTCACGGCTTCTACTCCGATGAACTTAGATCACTGGTGCCCCATAGGTACAAATTTTCCCGAGATACTAGATTAGCAAATAGATCCCACCTTTTTACAGTGAAACCGATAAAATGTAACTGCAATTTCTACTCCAACAATTTCTTTTCTCGCACTTCCCGACTGTGGAATTCCCTTCCACATGATTGCTTCCCCGACGGCTACAATATCCAGGAGTTTAAATGTAAAGTCAATAGACACTTCCTAACACATTAACTCACATCCATTCTTTCAAACACTCTTCCCATCTACTCAACACTCAGCCTCGGTATCCTTACCTATCTATCACCCTCCTTCTGACATTTCCTATATCTAATCACTCTTTCTCTTTACCTTCCCCATGTGCAATAGTGGCAGTGGAATGCCTTGCTTGGGGTGAAATGATTAAAAAAAAAAATTTTTTAAAATATGTTTATCCGAGGGTATGAATGCATCCTCATATCAAGAGATTTCTGACTATTACAGGCACCTGAAGATGGCCAGATGTTACACAACAAAAACAGTGTGAAAAATAAAGATACAGAAATTAATTTGTATCAGCTATATTGAATAATTAAAATATATTACAAAACAAAAAATATGAAATATTGAATTTATATCATGCGATTTTGAATTTATGAATAAAACCAGATCTAGGGGACAAAATGCAGGATCAAGTAATGATTATTAATGGCGATGTTGATTCCGACATATCTCCCCTTGAAAGTTTGAATTGTTTCAGGCTGACTTCACCATTTTAGAAGATGAATGATCTTCATTCTACAATTAAATTCTGTTATTCCTTGCTCATAAATCTTGCATAGATTCGACTACATCAAAAGAAATATGTGGAGTGAACATATAAAAAGTAGATCTTTTGACATCATTGTCATAGTACAGCTTTGTGGTATTTTTCAGTTCATTTTGTTATGGATTCACATCCTCTTCCATAAGTAGCTATACAACAACCGACTGTTCACCCCAACAGGGTGGTACATGATCCCTAAGGGACTCTTAAAACATAAGCACATTCTTCCTCCCAAAAAGGATATAACTGTTTTCTGTATCTCTACACAAAACATCTGCGGATTAAGGATTGGGAGGAGTATAAGTAAAGAATATTTAAATGTAAATTTTGGAAGAAATCAAAATGTTTGGAAATTAGATCAATGTATTCTTTGAAAGTTTTATTTTTTCATTACAAATATCTATCTTAAGCAAAATTACAAAGTAGTCTCCCCTTATTTCATTGCAGATAATCTTCATATAAATTTTGTGAGTAGAATGTAACTGGAGATCAAATTTGAAGGAGGACCCCTTTGCAAGTTTTCCTAAAAAGAAAAACTTACATAATTTTGAAATTAACACTTTTTACAAAGTTAGTCACACTGATATGTTTATTTTTCAATCATTTAACATTCTTAACAGGGCTAAATCTAATGCTTCTGACATAATATGCACATTATGATTGACCTGAATTTTATGAAGAATAAAATATATATTATTCGTTGTATACCTCTGTCTTTGATTTTGTGGTGATACCAACCGAGCAAAAGCGAGGCACCGGATGTTTGCCCCCTCACAACCAAAAAGCAAATGACCAAAAGTTGTCGGTGCGCATCCGGGTTTACACAGATGTTCAAGTTGAAAAATAAAAATTAATTAAATATTAAATTTCCAGTTCGAGAATTTTATTTATTGGCAAATGGGAAGCCCAGAATCAAATATGGATATGAATTCCCAAATGATCACCTTTGATCCAAAAAGTCGAAATAAAAAGCCAATACAGAAAGCATCGCCAGACAGACAGACCCAGACTTGAGAGAGAGGAGTGTAATCAGTATCCTCTTGACCTAAGTCAAGCAGCTTACTATCCTAGCCTCACTTCCCTCTCCTCTTATCTTTAGCTGTCTCAAAACTACTTACTGACCTAAGGAGCTAATGCATCAAGGATATTCCTTACTTACAGTGCTCCCACATTCCTAAGTATTAATTCTCTTTTCAGCATTTTATTGCCATGAACATCTTAAGTTCATTGGACCTATACTTCAAGTATTACTTTAATTGTAAAAACCTTAATTGATATGTGTGTATATATAAAATGTTATTTTCAACTCAATTTGCTTTTCATGATTTATAATCATTTAATGACTTATAGTGGGCTATCTTCAACAAGGCCAAATTCTGTCAATCTTCAATAATACACAACTACCCTTCACTAGGATGGACTCTCCACTATAAACTGGAAAAGAATGGATAACCGGCTATAATTTCTTTCCTATTTTGCTAAGATGTGACAAAGAGAAAAGGAACTAAAATTGCAAAATTCAGTTTTGCATTAAAAAGAAAAGGAAAATAAAATAATTTATAAGTAAAATATCTGAAGCATAGAATTTCATATTATGAGAGAAATCCATAATGCTGTTACTTTTCAATCATGATTAGCATCAAATTTTGTGATGTTTTCCCCAAAAATTCCTCTGGCTTTAGAGTGTCAATAAATAAAACCTCAAAATTCAATCATTTCCATAATGATCGTTTTCAATCATATTTTGTAGTTTTTCATTTCTTATAAATACATTTCAAACTTTTACTTATATATATATATATATATATATATATATATATATATATATATATATATATATATATATATATATATGTTTGTGTGTATGTATATATATATATATATATGTTTGTGTGTATGTATATATATATATATATATATATATAAATATGTATATTGTAAGAAAAATGAGAAAAGTGTATTTGTGATGCATTTCAACTATTAAAACTTTATCAGACTGGGTTTGTTGACATTGTTGTGACTACACATAAACATGAACAAGCGATATTGGTAGTTTCAACATTTTTTAAGATAACTTTTTGCAATCTAGCCAAATTAATCTCTACTCTGTTTCTTTCCATCACTTTTTTTTTAAACAGCCTACATTGTGATAACAGAATATTTGTCATGAATAGTGAAAGAACCTGGATGTAAATTTATTGTGGAATTAAACCACTTTTTAGACATTTTCATCTTCATGAATTATTTTCTCTTTTAATAAGAGTATCACTTTTATGTCAAATAAACTTTTTCCATTTTGTCTTAAAATTTATTCAGAACTATTTTCGATATATAAAAATAGATATTGTTATTTCATTTATATATATATATATATATATATATATATACAAGTTCTGTTAAATAGTAACAAGGTTCTTTTTACAACTTTTTACAAAGTTTTATACATAAATAAACAACATCACTTGAAAGACACAAGAAGTGTCGAAACAAAATAGCTACTTTTGTAGTGATATTATAACATATCCATGTTATAATTTCTGAATATATATATATATATATATATATACATACACACACACATGCTTGAACAGACATAATTGAGTTCTCCTGATGTTTGACATGGTGCAGAGTCTTGTTGTCAGTAATAGGGTCTTCCAGCAGCCACTCTCTTGACTCAAGGCCACACTAACTTCTGCCTGTTCTTTCTCTTTCTTATAACATATATATATATATATATATATATATATATATATATATATATATAGATAATATATATATAGCAAAAGACAGAAAGACATCCAGATATGAGTTTAATGTGTGTGTCTGCATGAATGCAAGCATATTTTTATCAAATGCTAGTACAATTTTTCTCAGTAATTCTGTATTCATGTGTAATTTATATACATGCACACATATATGCACACACAAACACACAAACACACAAACCCATATATATATATAACACTGTTATATGCAGACAGTGTATTTTAAGAAAGTGCATTGTTTAAATATGTGCATGAATCTATGTGATAGGATTGAATCCTCCATGTGGGCTAGAACATGAACGGGCTTAGTTTAAAAACATGTAGGTTCATACAAAACACTAAACATGGACATAGCTTTTACCAATAATCTCATTTTTAGATTAGTAATGTGTGAAAGTACATATGTATATGTCTCAATTTATATGAGCAGCTGCTGATAAGTTCTCACC